>MU182105.1:99061-111339 GCA_016904865.1 Pissodes strobi | reverse complement strand
TATATATATATATATCTACAGCCACTAAAAGATTAATTCTGGTGACTAATAATAATGGATATGATATCAAGCGATGAATTTAGATCCGAATCAAATTACCCACGTCATTAAAGCAAGCTTAAATGAAAAAATTTGAAAAGATTGGTCTGCAATTATGCTTAACAAAAATTATAGATACTTAAAGGTTCAATCGGAGTTTCCTTGCAAAATGTGGTTTTCATGCTTGCCTTATGTAGATAGAAGACATATAACAAACATTATTAGAATGCGGAGGGGCATAGTGAATTCCTACATAAATTGAAACTCAGAGAGAATCCTTATTGCGAATGCTGGGGAATCGATGATCTTAATCATTTATTTTTTGGTTACTCTATTAAGAACATCGCAAACTTAAACTTATGTAACGAATTCATCAATATGCACTTTCCTTCACCAATTTCCATACATTCGATTATAATATCTAAACGGTGCTTACAAGCAACCAGCCTAATCACGCGTTTCCTAAATTATAATAAAAATAAATTATAATGCTCAGCTTGAACCCAAACTACCTAAAAAATATGTTCCCTTCGTAAAGCGTCACAAGAAAACATGAAGCAAAAAATTTAAACAGAAAATCACTGCATGTCCTCATCATACCAATGCCTGAAAAGTGAATGATATTCGTTTAATAAGGTTGCGCCGTTCATCATAAATTCTCCTTAACATGAACTCCAGCTAACGATTAATTAACATTAATAATGAAGCTTTTATCCATATCGGGCCTAAATATCTCCCGAGTGTCTGCAAGTCAGACCGACAGCATCTGTGCGAGTTCGCCTATAACGAAAATCCATCGTATCACAATGGACACCAAATGGAGAGTGATAATTCACGGCCGGGAAAAGACATATTACCCTTGCCATTGACGAGACACGCTTCGAAGGTGACGTTTTCCCTAGCTTTCGCGACTTTAGCTAATTGCGGATCTTGAGAAAATGCGCCGGGGCTGGAAAGCCTCTGAAATTTGATTAATTGAGTATGTCGGTTTCGGCTGAATATGAGTGTGGATAGAAATATCTACTGACCATCCCTCAGAATAAAAGGACTAGATGGCAATAGCTCGTCACTTGATTGGTGCACACTTATTTGTGCTATATAACGTTCATTTGTTGCTATACAAAATCAGTGTCAAAACATTGATATATCACGAACAGAACTATTCTGCGACGCGCAGGTGAAGAAATGCTGATCACTAAAAAGTTTGGTTACATTGTTAACTTATTTACTGTGGTTTCAGCAACTGAAACGCAGTGTCACTAACTCTATAAATTCGTGCGTGTAGAGATGAAGTTTTTTTAAGAAGCATAGAAATGTTTGAGTTTGTATATGTGCCAAACGACCATGATGATACTGTTTTTGATTGTATTCCAGAGGTAGCTCCTAAGGCTGGTTTTTGGGCCTTAATCGTCATTAGCCAAGTTTAATCGCCTATGAGTCTCAACACAACAGATCAGTATTAACAGGTAGGTCTGAAATAATTTTCCAGATATGTGCCAAAAAATCCCTAGAAATTCCCTTGATTTGTGTAACAAGTTAAAATAAAAATCAAAAATGACAAATCTGGACATTCGTATTTATCTTGAAAGTTTAAAATTTTTGAGGCAAAATTCCTTTATATTCTAGAAGTCCGGAAACTTGCTAGAACTAGGGAAGAATTTCCTAATCTGATATCACTGCTCCTAATTCACATTGGGTAGTGTTTCCAGACCTCAAAAATAATTACACCAGAAGTTTTTGTAAAAGTTGGCAGATTTAACTAAACATGCGTCTGAGGCTTCATAGCTATGACTGATTAGCTGCAAATTCATCATGTGGGAAATACTGAATTGTACCATGTTTGTCCAAAACTATTTATCATTATTGTGAAAAATGATAATTTTTCCTAAAGAAAACCAAAACTATGAGGCACTTTTTGTTAAAATATTTGGTCATTTGGCTTTTCATTTTGGCCGATGAAATGAATTGAAACTTCTTCCATTTTTGCAAAAAAAAACCGTTAGGTTAAATATTTTTTTAACAAACAATTAGAACTGTTACAAATCTTTAACATGGGTTATTATTATATTCCCTAGATGCCTGAAAAATCCTTAGAACTATAGAAATATTTCTATTCATGGCATCGCTGCACCTAATTCGTGTTTAGGGTTGCCAAATAATATTTCCAGAATTCTTTTTAAAAGTTTCCAGATTACACTAAAATACTTAAAGTTACATTTCCTTTTTTGTATTTTCATTTAAAAAATAATAAATATTAAGAAAGTTTTCAGCGATATGGTTACCAGATGAAAACTTGCAAAAGTGTTGCATGCCATCGAGAAGGCGATGGCTGCCGGGGGCCTATCCGGAAAATTTTTCCTCAAATTTTACTCAAAAGTCGTTAATATCGTTAGAAAAACAAAAAGGTCATGGGGCCAATGACTGTGACCAATTTATGGGACCCACCTGAAAAATTTATGACGGGCAAAACACAAAAATAATTAAACAAAGTATCTTTTATTTTTTTATTACGATATTGTCAACATACGAAAACAAAACATAGAGATATCGGGATATTAACTAGACAGATAAGTCTTAAAATTATAAACAAAAAATTGAGTGTGAGTGTTTAACACAACACGATAAAAGAAAAACATACTTCAACAACATATATCTCAACTTAAAAATACCTAGTGCCATGTTGTTATTTCTAAAACGCTTTTGTCTGATAATAAAAACTAGGTTGAAGCCAACGAATGAAGAGGTAGCACTGCATACGTGAAATTCAACGACTGCTTCTGCTAAGAGACTTATTACTGTTTGATTAGTGTCTAAATCCAAATAATCCCATATCACAGTTTATGCTGATTAGGATACGGTATAAACTGTGGTACTAGTTCCGTTTAAGGTCCGTTAACCTGGCCCCACCCGCATTGATTGTTGTTCTTCTAAACGCTAGCACAGGACCCAGCTTCTTTGGAGCTAGCACAGTCTAGCATAACTAGAAAAAATGCTAGCACAACTACATTTTTAAAAATAATAGATCACAAATGCGGGGGGGCTAAGTTAACGTTTGGGTTCTTTTGAGGGTTGGTAAAGACCATTGTTATGCACAGCAAGCTTAGACCTAGCACAGGCTAGCACAACCATTTTGAGAGCTAGCACACCCCTACAGATGAATATATAGGGGATGGGGTGAATTTTTGCTGGCCACCCCTCAGCTAATATTTTTCCGTCAAATTGCTACCACAGCAAGCTTAGATCTAGCACAGGCTAGCACAATTATTTTGAAATTTAGTACACTTCAAAATGGATACATTTACAACATACCACCGTAAAAATATATAAAAATACGTTCGGAAGCGTTTTTCTTTGAATTAATATTTAGGGGTCAAAACGACGATTTTCCTCTTTCGAAAAGTTTGGGCACCCGTAAGTATGAGCCGCGGATCGAAAATCGCAGATATTGCTTTTTAAGTCTCGCCCGTGAAGTGAATAATTTTAGGTCCGTTAACCTGCCGACCCCCCCTCCCCCCCTCATTGTTTTTTCTCCAAAATGCTAGCACAGGACCTTGAGATCTAGCACAATTTATTTTAGAGCTAGCACACGCATAGTAATAAGGATGTCCTCTTATTTATTCGGGAATAGAGAGGGGTGGCTAGGTTAACGCTAGCGCCCCCATGCCTTTTTAATTGCAATACTGGCTAGCACAGCTTCTTTGGAGCTAGCACAGTGTAGCACAACCAGAAAAAATGTTAGCACAACTACATTTTTGAAAATAATAGGCCTAAGCACACTCCTATAACAATTATCTTTACCAACACTCAAAAGAACCCAAACGTTAACTTGGCCCCTGCCCCGCATTTGTGGTCTATTATTTTCAAAAATGTAGTTGTGTTAGCATTTTTTATAGTTGTGCTAGACTATGCTCGCTCCAAAGAAGCTGTGCGAGCCAGTATTTCAATTAATAAAGGTGCGGGGGTACTAGCGTTAACCTGACCCCCCACCTAAATTAGAGGATAATGAGTGTGCTAGCTCTAAAACAAATTTTGATAGGTTGTGCTAGATCTCAAGGCCCTGTGCTAGCGTTTTGAAGAAAAAAATCAAAGCGGGAGGAGGAAGTACAGGTTAACGGATCAAATAATTTTTGAGTCTCGTTCCAAGAATATAATTTTCCGACCTCGTCCGTCTCCTACCGCGGAACTTATTTGTGGTAGGTTCCCGCTTAGGTCAGATTCGAACTCGCAGTCGTGGAAAACTCTACCAATCCGAATTTCAGTCGATTATCTCCAAGGCCTCTTTTGGGCACCTAAATAGGTGCCGGTAGGTTTCCAAAATGTTTCCGTTTAAATCGCTCTGGTCCGAACTGCTACAACGACGCACGTCACCGATTTCGGCCGAAAAAAACTTTTTTCTGGAACCTGCCCGGTAGGCTCCACGGTCAGATTCGGTGTTTTTGATCCCGAAACCCCTCGAGTATCAATTATGACAAATCGATGCTCATGATCCATTTAACCAAAGTGGTTGAGCTAGGTCTAAGCTTGATGTTTTGACCGAAAAATATTAGCTGAGGGGCGGCCAGCAAAAATGCATTCCATCCCCTATATATTCAACAACTGTAGGGGTGTGCTAGCTCTTAAAAAGGTTGTGCTAGCCTGTGCCAGGTCTAAGCTTGCTGTGCTAGCAATTTGACGAAAAAATATTAGCTGAAGGGCGGCCAGCAAAAATTCACCCCATCCCCTATATATTCATCTGTAGGGGTGTGCTAGCTCTCAAAACGGTTGTGCTAGCCTGTGCTAGGTCTAAGCTTGCTGTACATAACATTTATCTTTACCAACCCTTAAAAGAACCCAAACGTTAACTTAGCCCCCCCCGCATTTGTGGTCTATTATTTTCAAAAATGTAGTTGTGCTAGCATTTTTTCTAGTTGTGCTAGACTGTGCTGTCTCAAAAGAAGCTGTGCTGGCCAGTATTACAATTTAAAAATGTGCGGGGGGGGGGGGGGCTAGCGTAAAAGGACAGGACCTTTCGGTTTACCCGTTTGCTATTTATGTAACAATAATAATTATTGTTAATTGTTATGATATTTATGGTTGGAATAATAATAAGCCAAGTCGGCAATAAAATTAAGTGTGGGTGGCCTTATTTAATGAGTATTTATTACTTCGCATCATTTAAAGAAATACAATTTATTGGCAGCACTTGCTAGTACACCATACTATAAAAAAATAATACAAATAATACTTTTACATTCAAATAAATTTGAACAAAGTCAGAAAACATTTTTCATTCTACTAATAATATCAGAAACTATATTAATAATATAACAAATATCACATAAAGGTTAAAGATAGGTAAGTATATTTATTACTCTCATATTGGTATTTCTTCTATCTCTGCTGTCATTGTCATCCAAATTTATTACTAACTCATCTACAACAATGTCCACCATAGGTTTATTTTCCATAGACTCAATCTCAATTCTTTTTGCTTTTTTCACAGTGTAATATCCGCCGCTCCTTCGTAAACTGTTCAAAACACTCATCGGTTGATTTCATCACATCTGTCAAGTTATGAGCTACGTTTCTTCTAGACAAAAACACCTTCATCTGTGCCCACACTAGTTCAATAAGGGTGAGGTCAGGATGATACGGAGGTAGTTGAACCACGGTGTTTCCCGCACTGGAAAATATTTCATCGATCTTATAAGTTTTCTCCTTTGGTTTCGCCATTTTAATGAGACTGTAGAGCTCCAGTTTTAAGATTTTATCGCCAAATAGATTATTTTTCTTGTCTTCTTTCTTTGTTAACAATGTAGGACACTTATTTATTTGCCTGTTGTGGTATGGCGCGATGTCGATTACTACTACACTGTTACGGCGTAAATTTGGCACTGGCTTGTTTTTACCCATGTGTCATAATATTTATAATTCATCTCATTATGGTAATCCCCGTACTGCAGTGTGACTTCCACCTAACATACCAATTTCGCACAAAACCATCTTCTCTTCCAGTGGTCACGATTATTAGGCGTGTGTCTTTTGATACAGGTAGTTTTATGCCTTCGTCAGTTCCGCCGCTCCAAGATTTTTGTATTGTATTTTCCTATTTTGCGAAACCTGTAGAGGTGCCAGTTCCAGGTTGATCAGTGTCTATTGTTATTGTTAGACCTGCGTTAGTGGTTTCTTTCAAGCAAACCGCTTGCGTTAGCTGATTTTCTAATTTAATTTAAGAGGCTTGTTATTTTTATTCTGTTACAAGACTCTTTATGTTGAAATCATCTGTTTTTAAATCTCGGGGCTAAGACGCTGGCTGTTGCTAATAACTCGTGATTTTCTATATTTGCAAATCACTTTAATAACTCTAATTCCATTTTATTGACAACATTTTCAATTGTATTACCACGCTCTCTTCAAACTTTTCAACGTGAATTGTCAAAGCAGTACTAACCAAAAGTAATTTAGACAAAGTAACTTGACTTTCTCAACTGACTTCGTCTGTAATTTCTTTAACAGGTTTTAACAGTTCACATACATTTTGCAAAATTAATGTATCATGTTATGAAAGACTAAGTTCTGGTCTTAAGATAGCCAATACAGACAAGACAGGTTCTTGTTGATCTACTATTATTTAGATATTTGGAACATTAATAGTGTTGAATCCCAACGAGTACTTTCAGCTTGTTTTAAAGCTTGTTCCTTGTAACCCATCCTCTTTTGAATTACTTTAGTTTATGTAATTATGTAAATCATTAATTTCCTTAAGTGTATTTTGAAAAATAAAATTCAGTGTGTGCGCAATACATCCAATATGTTAATATCTCGCTGCAGCAACCATATTAGCGGCATTGTCAGAAACCAAACCAATAACTTTTTCGTAAACATCCCATTCTTCACATACCCGTCTAATACTTCTGCAATGTGCACTGCGGTGTGTGACTGAATATTCAAAAAAGCCAGGAACAGCTGATTGAAAATTGCATATTTTATTTAAGTAATATACTGTTTTTGCAATAAAGCTTTGATTATTTGCAAAGGTCCACGCATCGGATTTTGTCGAATAAGCAGTTATTTCAGACAGTTCCTATCTTCAGAAATAGTATTATACATTTTATCCAATAAAGCATAAGAAAGGGTTTTCCATGACCGTTGAGAACGTAAATGAGATCTGGAGTACAATAGAGCGATCAATATCTAATACAGCCAAGGAAATACTGGGTCCAACACAAAAGAAGAAGCATAAGAACTGGTTCGACGATGACTGTCGGAGGGTATTAGAACAGAGAGAAAAAGCCAGAATGCGAACAATACAAGAGCCCAATGAGACAAACAGAAGATAACTCAGCGAAATAAAAAGGGACGCCAGAATACTAATAAGGACAAAGAAAAGGAATCATGAACAACAAATACTGGAAGAATTGGAAACAAATTTCAGAAGCAATCAATTAAAGGAATTCTATAGGAAGGCAGGCGAAGCAAAACCTGGATTCAGACCAAGAACAGGGAACATCCTGAAGAAGGATGATGGTACCCTAATTACAAATGAGCAAGAAATTATAACGGAATGGCATAACTAGTTTAGTGGACTTCTCAATATTCAAGTAGACGAAAACCAAAATGCACAAGCTTACCAGAGAGCAGATTTTCCTGTAGAAGACCAAGCCTGGAGGTGGTCCAAAATGTCATAATGAGGATGAAAAACGGCAAAGTACCGGGGAAAGACAACATGCCAACGGAATGCATAAAATATGGAGGTGAAGCGCTGCATCGGCATATACACCAGCTAATTGCCACAATCTGGAAAAAGGAAGAAATACCGAACAATTGGAAAGAAAGTATTATAATCCCCATACACAAGAAGGGGGATAAATAGAAGTGTGCCAACTACAGAGGCATCTCATTGATAAATACGTCATATAAGATACTATCGATAATTATCCTGCAGCGGCTAACACCTATAGTAGAAGGCGTCGTGGGGGACTTTAGAAAACACAGGTCTACAGTCGACCAAATATTCACTATTCGACAAATTCTGGAAAAGTGCTGGGAGTTTAATCAAAGGTTGCACCATGTATTTATCGACTTTAAATAAGCCTACGACAGTGTCTTGCGAGTAGAACTCTGGCAGGCAATGGCAGAACTATCAATCCCGCAAAAGCTAATTAAACTTACCCAAATGTGTGTAAATGGATCCAAAAGCAGAGTAAGAATTGGAAGCACTGTCTCAAGCGCATTTCATATAAACAACAGGCTGAAACAAGGAAACGCACTATCTCCACTGCTCTTCAATATAGCGCTGGAGAAAGCCAGCGCAGAGCGGCAAATATTAAAGTGGAGATGTACACAAATTTCTACTTGCCTTTGCGGATGACATCGATGTCAGGTCTTAATGTCAAAGAACAGTTCATCAAGATAGAAAAGGAAACACTTAAAATGTGATTAGCCATAAACGAAACTAAGACCAAATACATGTACGTATCAAGGCAGGCTCAAAGAGATCGTATAGGCCAGAATGTGACGATTGGAGATTTTAATTTCGAGAGGGTGAATAGCTTCAAATATCTAGGAGCGGTAATAACGGCCGAAAATGACATAACAGATGAGGTCAAAGACATAATTCAGAGTGGCAACAAATGTATGTATGCTTTAGACAAAACACTGCGATCTAATCGTATTAGTAGGAGAGCCAAATACGAATCTACAAATCGATAATATAACCGGTGGTTATGTATGGCTGTGAAACGTAGACACTCACAAAAGATAGCGAACGAAAATTGAGAGTTTTCGAGCGGAATGTACTCCGGAGAGTGTATGGGCCGATGCTAGATCCAGTCCGTCTTGCCCACAGAACTAGAAAAAATAGGGAACTCACTGAGTTGTACAAGGAACCCGATATTGTAAATGAGATTGAGATGGGCGGGACATGTCCAAAGATTACCGAAAGAACGAACGGCAAAATTGGCATCGGGGAACTACCCCGCTGGTAAACAACCACTAGGAAGGCCGCGAATGAGATGACGTGATAACGTAATCAGCAACCTAGGTACCATGGGATTAGGCTACGACCCTCAGATGTTGATGGACCGACAGGGGTGGAGACGCATTGTGCAGTCAGCCAGAACACACATAGGGTTATAGAGCTACGGAAAGAAGAAAAAAGGAAGTAAAGAATAATTAGGATTAAGATAAGCAACAAATTCTTGAAATTTCGGTTGTTCTACAATTCTCAAATAATGGAATTCTTTGACCACCAATTTCACCAGAGCTTCATCTAACTGTTTGTTTCTACTTGGCGGCAATAGAAATGGACGACGAAGATATTATGGTAAAGAAGTTTATGTGAGATGATTGTTTAAAGATGTAGAAGCTGCTAATATATGGATGTAGTTGGTACCGGATTTATACGAATAAATGTTCAAGGATATTCCGCATTCAGCCAGCCCCTCCGAAACGTTCCTAAATTATGCCAAAACGTCATTTTCAAGCATTTGTTACTGGATGACGTTAAATTTTTCTGTAGTCATATTCATAATATAATAATTGTAAATGCTAGATTAAATACCGAAAATTCGAAGTGCGTGATGGCTATGCGATAGAAAGACAAAAATGTGTGCTATTATATGGCATCGGCAACTAAACAAACTAATGAACTCAGAATACCGTTAGCGGTTTAAGGAGCACACAGTTATGATCAAGAGGTCTCTTTAGGAGGAAAATTGATCATCTTGTTGAATTGGTTTAGTGTGGGTTAGAAAGGCTTTGTTAACCTATAAATGTTAATTATTACAATTGTGCTTCTTTTATCAATATCACCTGAGGAAGTGATGTTAACAATGAAAACTTGAAATTTAATCTTCTTATACGTTGACACAAGCTTAAACAATTAAGATAATTTTATAGGTTTATACACTGTGTTCTAAAATACATGACTAACTTGTCTGTTGGTTAGATAAAGATTTTCACAATTAGTGTATAAGACAACTTAAACGAAATATTTAGAAACATTTTGGTTACACAGCAAGAATCTACATCATCGCCATTTCCCACGTAGCGGCTCCCGATTTTTATGTCATATTCAAAAAAGCCCTATAAGGACTCCTAAAATTGGGGAAGAAATTTTGGAAAGAATCGCTGAGGATCCTAAATTAAGCACCCGCTTAGATTTAGACTTTGGTGTATCCAAGGATATAGTTCATAGAATATTAAAAGAACAGCAGCTTCGTCCATACCATATTCAAAAGGTACAGAACCTTTATTTACTGATGAAACATGTTTTGCAAGAAGGGACCAACCAACTTACATAACGAACATATTTATGCTTATGCCACTAAAGTAACTCATTATCAACATGAATTTAGAGTCATTGTTTGGACAGGAATCACTGGCAATTTTATAATTGGTCCTGTCATTCTACCGCCACGATTAAATGGTGTGGATTATTTAGAACATTCACAAAATACGCTGTCAGATTACTAGACGATTTGCCATTACAACTTCGACGGGTTATGTGCTTCATGCATAACGATGCTCCACTACATCTTACTTTAAATGATGTACATCAACGGTATCCAAACAGATGGATCGGCAGAGGAAATGACTCTTCTTTAAACTGGGCCGCCACGCTCTTCGGATATGAAAATACAGACAAGAGAGGTTCTTGATGATTTACTGACCAATTATAAAATTGCCAATGATTCCTGTCCAAACATTGACCCTAAACTCATGTTGATAATGAGTTACTTTCGTGGCGGATTTTCATCAGCATAAATATGTTCGTTATGTAAGAAGGGATGTTTCTTGTAAAACATGTTTCATCAGTAAATGAAATTTGCTTAGCAAAATTCACATTCTGTTGTCTTTGTTTGGTAATGAATCGACAGAAGTCGAATCGTTGATCGAGATTCGGAGGAAAAGGTTTAGTACCTTTTGGATATGGTATGGACGAAGCTGATGTTGGATTATTTTTTATGGGGGTCTTTAAAAACGATGGTACCTCTACTCTAGACCGATTAATAATGAAGAGGAAGGATTCAAAATGCAGTCAACATATTAAAAAACGATTCGGAATTGATGCCGTAATAATCTTTATACCTTTTTTTTTGATGGAGATCATTTTGAACAATTATTAAAAATTTATGATATCTAAATCTACTATTAATTGATTGATTGAATTGATTTACTCGTTAAATTAAAAAAAAATCATTCCCAGATTCTTCCTGAAACACTTGCTGTGAGTAAATCATAGACATATAACTTAGTTATATGCCTATGGAGTAAATCAACTCAAAAAAAAATTTCCTGCTGAAAATTGACGGATACCGGAAATGATTAAACGACAAAAAAAATTAAAATAAATTTGTCTGTCTGCAAATATAGATATAAAGCTGTTCATCAAATAGGCAAAAAATAAGAGGTTTTCTGTATGTGACAATGTTAAGATATTTACGTACACTCCAAAAAATTATCTAAAAAAATCCATTTTGCAAGGCTAATTCACATTCGCGTCTACCAACAGCAATTTTGAGCCTTCACGCCTGCGTACGTGCTAATTCATATACACTGTGGGCAAAATTAAGTTGAAACCCACTTCACCTTGTTGTATTTTTTTTGTTTTCCAGCCGATTTCAATGAAATTTGAACACAGAAAAGACTCGTTAATTCTTAAAGGGCTGCTGTTATTACTCACAAGGAGAATAGTAGTTATAAATAGTCTATAATATGATCGAATTAGAGTAATTTGTAATAATCAAAATTGAATTTCACCGTGGAAAAGAATTTCAGCAATGGTTTGCTTAATAATAACCATCCAAATGTTAGGTAGGCAAAATCAAAATAGACCTATTACGAACCTATTTATTCCAATATTACTGGTTTTGAGACAAATAGATAGCAAATTTAACATTCGTACTATTTCCAAAACAGATAACACTCTTAGATGTAAACTAAAAACAAAACCACTCAATGAAAAAGGAATTACAAAAAATGTTATCTATAAGACCTCATGTCAATGTAACATATTTTATATAGGTGAAACCTGGACAGTATAGACTATTAATAAAATGTATAAGAGAACACCAAACCATGGGCGTAGCCAGGTTTTGCTTCAGGAAGGGGCAAGATAGGATTACCAGGTGAAAAGTTGGAAAAGTGTTGCATCCTCATGGAACGCCCTCCACAGGTGCCGCCGGGGGCCTGAAGGCGGAACATTTTTGAGGTGTCATGCCCATTTTTCAAAAGTCGTTAAAATCGTTAAAAAAAAA
>MU182105.1:38822-82545 GCA_016904865.1 Pissodes strobi | reverse complement strand
GTGTGTGCGAAGATGTTGATTGACACGGTTCTTGAATATTTGTAGGTTGTAATTAGTGGGAAACAGATGTCCTGGAAGTGAGTTCCACAGTGATGCAGTGCGCCAGACAAAGGAGTTCTGGTAAAGCGATGTTCTAGGTGTTTCTAGTTGTACGACGAACTGGTGCGCTCCTGCCGTCTGTCGGGACTGTCTGACAGGAGTTGCCAGGGGCGGGATTATGCGGGCCAAATCCTGGGAACATCTGCCGTGAAAGTATCTGTAAAACAGAGACATCTCGGCCACATGTCTGCGATGTTCCAGACTATCCAGATTCCGGGTCAACTCCGGATCGCCGACGAGACGCACAGCCCTCTTCTGAATGGAATCCAGCAGCTTTAGGGTATGCTTTGGTGCGGCACCCCAGATATGTGAGCAATATTCTAAGCACGGTCTTATTTGCGCTTTGTACAGCAAGAGCAACTGCTGCGGTGTATAGAGTTTTTTGTTGCGAAATAGCGCACCAAGCTTCTGGGAGGCTGATTTTGCGATGTTAGCAACATGGTCATGCCATGACATATTGCTGTTGACCGAAACACCCAGCAGCCTGATTGACGAGGATGAAGGAATGGTCGATCCTGCCATAATGATGTCAGGGCCCGCTGTATTGGCCCTCTTAGTAAACGTTGCTGCTTGGGTCTTTGCTGCATTGAACTGAACCAAATTTCGGTCGCCCCAAGTTTGAACTTTCTCCAGGTCTTGATTAATTGCTGTAATCTGCTCCTGTCTGCGGTGATGAGTCTCAGTCGCTGGTAAGAGTTTTTCTGATCTAAAGTGGGAGACAAGGGTACTGTCATCTGCAAAACTGTAAACAGGATTATTCGTTTCGATCAGCAGGTCATTAATATAGATGAGGAACAGAGTTGGTGAAAGTATTGCGCCCTGAGGCACGCCCGCGTTGATGGTGAATGTGTCCGAGATGTGTCCATCGACTGCAACGTGTAGGGATCGGTTCTTAAGGAAACTGGCCAGCCAGCTGCAGAGAGAGGCGGGCAGTCCCAAGGACGGCAGTTTGTTGAGCAGTCCGCCATGCCAAACTCTGTCGAATGCCTTTGAAATATCCAACGCAATCGCTCGAGACTCTCCGTAGTTTTCAATTGCCCTACTCCATATATGAGTGACATAGGCCAATATATCTCCTGTCGATCTCTCTTTGCGAAAGCCGTATTGATTGTCGCTGATTATTCTGTTGCTCTCGAGGTACTTGAGTAGTTGCTGGTTGACTACACGTTCCATGACTTTGGAGATTATTGGAAGCAAGGCAATTGGGCGATAGTTTGAGGGCGTGGTTTTCTTGCCTTTTTTTGGAACAGGTTGCACTCGAGCGACTTTCCAAGAGGATGGGTAAATCCCTTTTCTGTAAGAAAGAGAAAAAAGCCTGGAAAACTGGACTATAATTAATTATTTTCCCTACCGTACCTTACCATATCTTTTTCGAAACTACCGTTAAATTAATTTTTAATCGTTTATTATTTTTTATTGTATCTATTACCGTTGCTTACCGTTATTTGATTTAATAATACTGAATTTCTCAACTACCGTACACTTGATTAGCAAATGTATTGCCAATAGCATTGTGATGATCTGATTCACTTCTTCTGTATAACGTACATTTATCTTTATGATACTACCCTTATTTTTATCGAACTTATCGTTTCCAGATTCTTGCACGTGATAGCGTGATCTGAAGGAGATCGGGGCGTGGGCCCTGCGGAGATGGGAAGAATCTCTGACAGCAACTGGTTATATCTGCATTGTGTGAAGCCCCTTTGCATAAGACACTAGCCGTGCAGTTCATTAGCTTATTTGTTTACGTACAAGTCGGGAATCACCAGGGGGCACAGACTCGTCTTATTGGAGGTTCCCACCGAATAAGACCCTTCAAACCGGAATAACGTGTAACGGATGTAGAAGGGTAGCTCCACTTCTCCCTAAGCGCCGGACGAAGGGCAGTGCTGGCGTATTGCCCTAGCAGCAAAGCCATTGGTTCCCCGAAATGGGGACTGAACAAACATACCTACTTACCTACATGATTTTTAGTTATATATTATATTTTATCGTATCTATTACCGTTTCTTACAGTTATTTAATTAATTAATAACGACTTTCTCAAATACCGTATACGACTATCTTGGTTAGCAAATGTCTTTCAAAATTTTTTGTAATTTTCTGATTTATTCTTTGGTATTACTTATACTTACTCAAATCCTAGGTACTTACTGTAATTTGCTGTAAGCCTTCTGGCAGTAGACCATCTTACATAACTACCATTTTAGGTTTTTGTCCATAACCCGGTTACCGAATTGAGCTCACTTCGATTTCCCCTTTGTATCTTCATTGACTACATATTTCCCTCACAGGTCAATTTATTTGATTTAATTTTTTAACTGTTTATTTGTTCACTAATATTATCGCTGCCATGGGATTAATTTATAATTGAACTTTTATTTAGGGGATTAATCTTAACTTAAAGTAATTTATTTTGAGCGTTCTGTGATTATCTGTTACTTAGCCAAAACTTTAAAAAATCAGATTTTAGTTAGAAATATTTAAAAAATTGACTAGGCAGTATTAATAAAATTATATTATAATTTGGGTGATACGTATTTTAAACAATCTTAATATTATTATAAGTGCGATACCATAATCTCAATTAGGTTTGAGACCTAATTTTCCATATGCCGGAGACTATTATTTAATATTTAAATAAATAGCTTAATTAGGATCTTTGGTGTCTAACTTGGTATGATGAAGTCAAGGTTAAGTTGAGCTTATGCAATTTCTTTTCGGGTTTCTCAATATTCTTAGATAGGTTATTTTTCTAAATTTTTCTACCCTAATTTCAATGCTTAAAAATCCTTGATATATTCGTATTAGAGAATTTAGTGGCGCCTTCGCCCAACTGTCTACGCCACGATCCACACCTATCTTATAAATATTAACAATGCTGAGTGAACCAGGCGTATGGAGCAACTAACTAATCGCACTTTACTACTCTTATATAAGTAGTCTTGCATTTTCTTGTTCAACATTTTTATGAGGAAAACAATGTGAATATCAGAATTTATTCTGAAAAAGAGGGTAAAAATGGGAAAAATCTCAAAAAACACTTGGCATTACAGATGCTTGCTGGCACTGGCAGTTGGTAAAGGCTCGCTTCACCAAAATATTTGTAGAGTTTGAAATAGGCCCTGAAACATATTACATACCTACACCAAAACAATTACCTATTTTACCTGATAATTTTACAGGGTGTGACGTATTCGAGTGTATACACCCTCTGGGCTAGATGGATTCCCCCTTCAGAACGAGGCAGAGTGACTTCCCAAACAAACTCGGGAAGCTTCATTGGCATTGTATCCTCCATGATGTTTTTTGCGTATCTTGCGGAAGCTGCTGGTTGGAGAAGCATATTTTGGTGTTCTGGTAGGTTTTAAAATTAGGTACGGTCATCAGCAAAAAAACTGGGACATTCAAGGTCATGCAATAAAATTATAGTGCGAACTAAGCTTAATTTTGTTGTTATTTAACGTCAATTATAACAGTTAATTTGAAATATGTCACTTGTGTTAGAATCAAAGTGACATCAATAATAATTTTAAAAAATTATGCCGCGATTAACCGAAAATCTAAAAGCCACTTTAATAACAAGAATATTAGATGGTGAAGCAATACGAACCATCGCGGATTAGTTACGAATAAGTAAATATAGGTACAGTTCTTCCGGCCAAAGTGAAGTTACAGCGGGACGATTTAATTAGACGGAAACAAGGTTCCGGACTACCCAGAATTTCGACTGAAGAGGGTGATAATCGTTTGGTAACTTTCCTTCCTAGACAGCGGTAAAGACAAAACACGAAGCTGAGTTTCCCAGTTCCATTGACACTGGCAGGCAGGCACGTCAAACTGATGAGAGCAGTTTGATTACGGGGTGTGATGCCCCCGCCATTCCGAGTTGCCACGGGATGTGGCCCATCAAATACCATCGTCCTCCCCCAGGCTGGAGAACACCGAAGTACAAAGTCTCGAGCTGATCAATGAAAGTTTGTGACAAGGGGGGCTGTATTGTATTAGCTGGCAGGAACGTCAAACTGGTGAGAGCAGTTTGATTACGGGGAGTGTCGCCCCCGCCATTCCGAGTTGCCACCGGATGTGGCTCATCAAATCCCATCGTCTTCTCCCAGGCTGGAGAACACCGAAGTACAAAGTCCGGAGCTAAACAACGACAGTTCGTGACAAGAGGGGCTGCATTCTATTAGCAGGCAGGAACGTCAGCTGGTGAGAGCAGTTTGATTACGGGGTGTGACGCCCCCGCCATTCCCAGTTGCCGCGGGATGTGGTCCATCAATTCTCATCGTCCTCCCCCAGGCTGGAGAACACCGAAGTACAAAGTCTGGAGCTGCTCAATGACAGTTTGTGACAAGAGGAGCTGCATTGTATTAACAGGCAGGAACGTCAAACTGGTGAGAGCAGTTTGATTACGGGGAGTCACGTCCCCGCCATTTCGAGTTGCCACGGGATGTAGCCCATCAAATCCCATCGTCCTTCCCCAGGCTGGAGAACACCAAAATACAAAGTCCGGGGCTGATCAATGACAGTTTATGACAAGAGGGGTTGCATTGCATTAGCAGGCAGGAACGTCAAACTGGTGAGAGCAGTTTATTACGGGGAGTGACGACCCCGCCATTCCGAGTTGCTACGGGATGTGACCCATCAAATCTCATCGTCCTCCTCCAGGCTGGAGAACACCAAAGTACAAAGTCTGGACTTGATCACTGGGGTGTGACCCAACAAATCCCATTCTTACCCCTGTCAGACTAGAGACCACCAAAGGAATGAGTCTGAGGCCGATGCTTCTAGTGGAAGCGGCCGTAAGTGGCCGATGCATAGGCCTACTCGCGTCGTCCGGTGAAAGACCACCCCACCAGAACTAGGAAGCGCTAAGTGGTTTTTCCGAATCATGTTCCGCCTCCGCGCGTCCGCGCTGATGGTTTCGGGATCCACAGTAGGAATATATGGATATGATGGTGCTTCCAGGATTAAAATATTCTGGAAGTAAACTCCCCGGCCATTCGGATCTACGGGCGCTGGGTGGCCCTGGGAGCACTTCATTCCAGATTTCGCAGACAGCAAAGATATCGAACCAATTTGGAATAGATTTCTGCAACATAGGAGGCCTAAATACAAGCATAAATTCGGTACACCAACATCTACAGGCAAATAGACCACACATACTAACCCTTACAGAAACACAAGTATGTTCTACAACAACAACAGTAAGCTACCCCTATCCTGGTTATGGCTTACCCACCCGATTTAGACATAAGTTCGGAATATACCTTTTTATCCGAAGCTACCTTTCATGTCACCGCGAGGAAACATTCGAACCGAACAACCTTGACGTCATGTGGCTCAAGTTCACCACCAAGGGAGTAACCAAGTTTATATGTTGTCTCTACCGCCATCCGAGCGATAGAGCCTACCAAAGCTTCTTTACAACACTAGCTACCACTTTTGACTCAATACAGGCCAATCACCCCAATTAAGAAATAGTCATTCTGGAAGACTTCAATGCCCACAACACCAACTGGCTCAAACATCACCACAAGACCGACAACGAAGGTAGGGAAGCTGAAGCATTTGCCATCACCTGCGGGCTTACTCAACGAACCTACTCGAATCTTAGAGAGGGGCGAATTCGTTCCTGACCAGTACGCAATTACAGTTGGTCCGCCGTTAGGTACTTCCGACCACAAACTTATTAAAACGGTTTGTGAATAGCCACTTCTAGAGAAGGATCCACCATTGCCTCGCAAATGCTAGCATTGCAGTTCGCAAACTGGGACGATCTAAGGGAGCTCTACCTAGATTTTCCTTGGCTCGACATCTCCTTTGGCACTAACGACCCGTCAGTCAGCTGCGAAGAGATTACGCAAGTAATCTCCTCAGGAATAGAAGCATACATCCCAAATTGCATCAAGTTACCGTCAAAAGGAAAACCCTGGTTCGATAGAAGATGCGAAAGAGCTATAGGTAGGAAACAGCAAGCCTACAAGTATTGGCAGCAAAATCAGACCGCTGAAAATCGCAATTATTTTGTCGAAGCGAGAAACGAATGCAAACGTGTGACCGACGAAACTAAGAACAAACACAATCAAAAGATCAGGAATAAACTTTTGCAATGCCCCAGTGGCTCTAGGAATTTCTGGTCGGTAGCAAAGGCAGTAAGTAATAACTTTACAAAAACGTCTCTCCCACTTTTGACAGACGAACGTCCCCCAAGGCAAGGCTCTCCCCACCATATCGAACATCAACACTACCATGGCAGAAGTCAAGTTTCATCACCGTGATATTCGTAAAATCCTTAAAGAACTAGATACCCAAAAGGCATTAGGTCCGGGCGGAATACGTGCCTTCGTGTTAAAGAACTGTGCCAACGAACTAACACCCGTTTTTTCCAGGCTTTTTTCTCTGTCGTACGGAAAAGGAATTGACCCATCTTCTTGGAAAGTCGGTCAAGTGCAACCTGTTCCAAAAAAAGCAAGAAAACCACTCCCTTAAACTATGTCCCATTCTCCCAATAGCGTTGCTTCCAATAATCTCCAAAGTCAATAGCCATGGAACATGTAGTCAATCAGCAACTACTCAAGTACCTCGAGAACAACAGAATGATCAGCGATAATCAATACGGCTTTCGCAATGAGAGATCGACAGAAGATATATTAGCCTATGTCACTCATATATGGAGTAGGGCGATCTGGGCAATTGAGAACTACGGATAGTCTCGAGCGATTGCGTTGGATATTTCGAAGGCACTCGACAGAGTTTGGCATGACTGACTGCTCAACAGCCAACAGGTTTGCTCACTGGCATTCGAGATGCAAAAGACGCGAACGACCTTCCCTTTTGCGTTTTCTGTAGCTCCATACGGCTACACATATATATCGTTAAATAAAATGAAAAGAAATTAGATATTGTTCTTTTTTTGTGTAATTTTATTAGCCTTAATTTATAAGATCGCGGATAAATAGATTATGCATGTACAGTTTTAGACGCCTTATTATATTCAAGGTTAACTTGAATTTTTAACATGCCCATCACCATATAGTAAAAATATCACTGTTAATTAGCGACCGGTAATTAGTTGCAAAATACGTTTTTGGCCGCCAGTATGACATCATTACAAATGGGTATAATTTTCAATATAACTATGCATGATGAATTATTTGTCATTTCGATTGGACTAATCAATTGATTTTCAATTATGCCCGCCCACGAATTGACGGAGTACCTATATTGACAATTAGTCCTTTGTAGTGCTCTCGGATTTGTCATCGTTCCAAAAGTGAGTGTTATGGATATTAAAAACTTTATTCCTAGTAAATGTTGCCTTATCAGACCAAAAGTTTTTGGATAACAAATTTTGATGTACTAAAATCCATCGACATAGCTCCGATCCTGGGTTGGAAATCTCTAGGCAACTGCTCTGCAGTCCTCTGGTAATGATATGGGTGAAGACCTTGCTTCTGAGTCATGCTTCCCAGCTAAAATAAATATTCGTTATAATTATGGATAGTAATATGGTTCAATAAAAGGCATTACAATCGATTTAGCAATGTTGGCGCTGCTAGCCAATTGTCTGAGTTCGACTTGAGGATTATCTTCTATTTGTTGAAGTGCATCCTTGCTCATGAAGGTTTTGGTAATATCGTTCAATAAAAGGTACTACAATCGATTTAGGAAAGTTGGTGCTTCAAGCCAATGGTCTGAGTTCGACTTGGGGATTATCTTCTATTTGTTAAAGTGCATCCTCGTTCATGAAGGTTTTGAAACGAACCATTCTCCATCAGATTTCTATGAACTCTCTCAAATACTTTGCGCCCAGGGAGTCTCCGTTGCGGAAAACGTCTGCGATATTCTTGTACCGCAGCAAAGGAACGTCCATTACAATATCCGTATACAAAAGGGAGAGCTACTGCTGCTTTTGGTTTCAAAAGTTTTGCATTATTCAGTCTAATTTACAACAATAAGAGTAGCAAATAGTATCTGACACAAAATTAACGTCAATGAATGAATGAACGTGATGTTTTCAAAACGATATTATTCAAAAACGGCAAGTCTTATCAAGAAGAACCAATGGTACCTTTTTGGTAAAATGGGATTATTTTAATCCTTAACCCCCCAGAAATTCTGGATTCATAATCTGATTTGGCACCAAAAGCTTATACACCGTACCTAAATTCAAAATGTTATTATGAACGGTTTCGAAAATATTTAGGAAAAACCATCTTCAGGGTGCCTCACTTGAAGGGGCGTAGCTCCCTTAGCAAGCATTTTTGGACTTATGTTCATATATGAAAAAATCTATTATTTTTAGTCGCAGAATACGTGGTAAGGTATTGCCCCTTAATTTCGCTGATTCTTTGCTGCGACGATAGTATTTGCAAGTCAGTGCATAAAAAAAGAAATGTACATTAAATAAGTGATCTTATTAAATAATAAATGAAAATAATTAAGGAAAAAGATAATCAATCAGCGGGTAATTTTAGGTGCCTCTGGTCAATATATTTCTTATTTATTATTATTTTCTTCGAACAAAGTATTTTTGTAACAATGATTTTTATACTACTTGCAGGAGGTTTGGGTTTAGTATGGTTTGCAGTCTGGATGTATTTGATAACGGATTGTCCGGAAGGCGATCTTAGGATATCCAAATCGGAGCTTCAGTATATTCAATTGTCTTTGGAAGAGACCAAATCGACTAAGAGACACATAGTAGAGTGGAAAGGTCTATTCACTTCTAAGGCAGCCTGGGCCCTGAACGTAGCTTTGTTTTGTGAAAATTGGGGATTCTGCACGCTCATGACGTTGCTTCCTAAATATTTTAAAGGTAGCGTATTGTAGTGTAGAGTACAAAAAATATTCTAGTTAATATGCAGAATCTATATCCTAAATGTATTATAGGACCGTTGAAAAATACTGAAGTCAAAATGTTTAAATTACAGTGAACTCCTTTATCTCCTCCACTGGTTCAGATAATTTTAGACGTGCCTATGGCGAAAAGCAGTTAACAGGAGGAAATTAAACTTTTTCTAATTACAGGAAAACTATTTTGTATATCTTGGAATCGAAGCAATTTCGGATATTAATTTAATTCATAAATTATATATTTAATTTGCTTTATTTATATAGTAATGTTACAGATGTGTTCCAATTTGACATTTCCAAATCGGGGATACTGTCTGGACTTCCCTACGTCGCCTTAGCGATCATGATGCAAATCAGTGGTCAGCTGGCCGATAGAATCGTTATAAGACAATGGCTGACGATAACTCAAACAAGAAAAATGTTCGTGACTATTGGCTTCTTGTCTCAGACCTGTTTCATGTTGGGTGCTGCATTTTGGGGCGAAGCTGCAGGCACTGTCTTCTGTTTAGTGATGGCCGTAGCTTTGGGTTCCTTGGCGATTGTAACCATCAGGTAAATTTAACGTGTCTGATAGATAGTGTTTTACAAGGTAAGAAGCAAAAAAAAAGTCACCAGGAGAATGTGAAATAATGACAGACCTCTGATCCTAGAGGAAAAGGTAATAGAATGTTTGATAAAATTGTTGAATAAGTGTCTGCATTAAGCTCTAAAATGCCAACAACTTAAAATCCTTGTTCTTCGAGTAACTTCATTGGCATTCTTTATCTTTTATATACTATGGCTTTTTCGTTGACGATCCCCACTGGCAGAGCATCAATGATTGCACATTCCATCGCATTTTTTCAGAGCGTCATGCCGAGATAATCAATTGCGCGTCAGTTATTCTAACTCTCTATCAAATATAATTCAAAGACGGCTGAAACGAATAAAACGTATGCTACAAAATAGATGATGGTAGGAGTTTCATGTTCTGGCAGTTTTTATTTTGAACTTATATCAATCACCATACCGCGCACGAAACTTGATAATAGGACGCAATACAGGGCTGAGAGCTAGTTTACAGCAAAGAAGCTTGTTCCCAATCAATACCAGCACTAAACTTGGCTTTATCCCGATGATGAAAGTAAAGGAATGTGGGTTCTAGACGGTACTGGAGATCTCATACCAATTCTCTGATAATCTAATACCTTCTTATATGAAGAATCTCAAGGTGCGTATCTCATTATCAGTTGGTAGATTTATTTTACGCCATGCGGTACCTAGGTCACTGTCATATTTTGCAATTTTGGCCTAGGACACCAGTGATTCGTATTCAGAGAATAGCTGTTGGCTATTGAACAAAGTGTTGGCATTAGTTCTTGCTCTTCTATATAAGTAGTCACCTGTTGCGGTAAGGGATCTATCGTTGGGTCTCTAAAAATGATTAATATGTTTCTCATCAGTCAGGCATCTTCCAGTGTAAACCAACTTTGTTGCTTTTATTGGGTGCATTCAGGGACGCTTAGCGGCTGAAATACTGACTAAGCGATTTCCCTGAATCGGTAAGTTGACACACAGCTCCGAGAAAGCCGCTGAATGATCAACTCAGCCCACAAATATTACGCTGAGTTCCTCAGCTGTGTCAAAAAATAGGAGGAAACCATAAAATAATTTGTTTTAAATTGTGACGACGTGCTTCTAGGCATCTTTTTAGTTTTTACGACAATTATTGCATAATAATTCTATCCGTATCAGGCATAAGTTATGTAATAAAATAATGAACAATAGAAAATTTATATACGTCATTAGACATGATGGCTTTCATGATTTTATAACTTCTCTTATATAATTTCACGAAAATCCAAATTAAATTAAGTTTTATAAAATAAGATAGCAGATACTTTGTTGTGGAAAAAATAGGGTTAGAATTTTCTTCACGGAATTCAGGCTCACAAACAGAATTTTATCCAGGGAAGTGCTACTTGCTGCAGGCTGACTTAATTATCGCTTATCTAAGCCGCTGAACGTCCCTGAATAACCCCATTGTATCAATAATTGTTCCAAGGGAATTTTTTTAAATACATAACATATTTGTTCTTTTTATAGCATTTCTCTCACAATGTAATGTGTTCTTTGTATTCGCATTTGAGTCTTGAGACATTAGGTAGGCCTTGAATTAGAACTATCATAACTATAGGTTAACTTAAAAGGTGGCCCATTTTGTGGCAGTAAGAGGTTGCCTCGATTGAGGTAAAAGCTAAATGAGAAATAAAGGAGGATTTATTCTACTGCGGAAGTGCTAAAAATGATCGTGGCATCAAAGAAATGCTAAATGCTTCCTCGTCATATATTCTAGATCACGATACATATATTTAGTGTGCATCGTGGTCTAGATATACTGTTCGCTCAGACATCAAATATCAAAAGAAAAACACCTTGGCGGATGAACATCTTCATGGAGGTGTGCTTTTCCTAATCGTAAGTTTCAGATCTTTCCATCGTTTGATCGTTTTGGGAACTATTAGAAATTGCCGTGCTTATCGGTGGATACTCATAAAAATGATGACTATAGAATCACTTATTTTTTGTTTATATTTTGTTATAAATATTGTATCTTTTATACATTTAATTATAGTGTAAATGCATTGGATATTGCACCTATTCATTCCGGCATGGTGTTTGGAGTAGCCGTTACCTGGGGGACAGTTCCTGGAATAATTAGTCCGATAATTGCGGGATACATCATATCAACAGAAACTCCGGTAAATATTATTATGAATTAATAATTTTTCTAAAAATGTGTAAGATTTTAATTTCAATTTTAGACTGTGGAACAATGGAGAATCGTGTTCTACATAACAGCAAGTTTATACTTATTGGGTACAGTGTTTTACACGATTTTTGCTTCTGGTGTCAGGCAACCTTGGGACGTGGGATCCCCGGAGTCTAAAAATCCTCAATATGGCAATTCTGTTATTACTAGAGAAAATCATGAGGTGACAAGCGATTCCATTAATAAGAAAGATTAATCGTACCTACCAAGAATTTAATTCTACGAAATTAGAGGTTATGGTTTCAAATTATTAGTCGATAACAATTGCTACGTTAATATCCTTATAATATAAAACTTAACATGTTGCCAGTTGTCCAATTTTTGTTTGTTTGTTTAAAAATTGTTGTTGAACGAGCTGGCTATACGTCAGCGCAGTGTCAAGAATGGCAAACAGAGAAGATGAATGAATTTAAATCGGTTTTTATCTCAGAGGCCAAGGGCTTTTATTTTTAATCCTCTAGAGAGATTTTGGGAATTTCTTAAAACTTTTTAGAAAGTGCAAAATCATAGTAGATCGTATCTAATAAACGCCTTTTTTTCATTTATCTGTCAAAAACAAGTCAATCAGTTTAGTATACCTTCCGTTAGCCAACCTGGTTAAACGTTGGGTGAAATTTTTAAAATCGTCGACTTAAAGGATCTCCGATGAACTGGATACTATAGCAATAATCCCGCCAGGGAATGTAGTAATGCCTACCGCGTGGGAAACGTGAATTTCCCCACTGAACGGAGCTAACGGAATGACCTTCACGGACATGGACAAGATCGAAGCGCTTGCTGACACCACAGAAAGGGAAGGACAGCTTAACAAACACTCCGACCAATACGAAGGACATTTGAAGGCGGTTGACGAAGCTTGCAGGATATTTGAAGCACTCACTGCCATACACCTACTTTTCCTGTAAAAGCACATCAGACATTCTTTCAGAGACTGGAAGTCAAGAAAACCGTTGGTAGAGACGGCATAACCAAAGTTTTCCAGAAAAGGTATACAAGCATTATTAACGGTGTCATGAGAACTGGAAAATTCTCTAACAGGCGGAAACATACTGAGGTGAGAATTTTTAACAACAATAGTGTAAGTGCCCAGCGACATAAAGTTGCATTTATGAATACTGTCTTGGAAATTTTGTGTGGCTTAATTGCGGCTAGTCTACCACCTTTTCCCTTTATGAAAAGCTTCGTTGCTTTCCAGTTTTTTCGAAAGCCGATCATTTCGCGTAGTGCAAAAAATTTATGGATACTGTTTTTTTATTTAATGTAATCGCGAGGCAAGTTTATGAAACGCGCGAAAAAAAAAGTGTCCGACAAAAATTTTTGGTCGTTAAGGGTGTCCGACAATTCAAACATATCCACTTCATGAGTTAAAAAAATGTATGGATAACGAGCTGATTTTTTCAGGATTACTTCATAAAAATATGTAGAAAATAAATATCCAATTGTCTGACAAATTACATTTTCCGATTTTCCAGTCCGACGCGGGAATATCATCTGTTTCACGAAGCCAAAAAATTTACGAATAACAATTTCTTCTTCCGATTTTTTGCTTTGAAATGAACTAGAGAACATAATGAATAAGTTGTCCGACAGTAAAACATTACCTTAACGTAAAAAATAAGCAAAATGATTTTTTGAATTTAGTCGTTGTACTAATGCTTGGAGTGTGTATGCTATATACACCCATTTTCAAATAACCGGCTAATTTTGTAAACATTGATAAAAGGGAATTTATGTAAATACTAATAAGTGGCAACGAAACAATCGAACATTCCTAGAAAAATCGCGATACCTGCGGCCCGCTGCGCTGCCATGAATCCGCTGAAAAGGTACATACGATACCTTTTCGTACAAGTCGCGATAGGCCATGCTCAAGAATGGCGACGACATGATTAATTGACAAAATCCATGGATGTCCGATAGGAGTTGTTGTGTGTGTCCGCTCCTGAACCGTTGTCTTTCGGCTTGCTTGGTGTTTAAAGGCTGATTTTCATATATAGGACTGTGTACCGACTGTGCGCCTACCATGCTATTAGCGGCTAGGTCGCGCCGGTCTAGAATCGTTCCCGATGACGAAATACTGCGTGCGACCCCTACCTTTCTCTCTTACGACTCCAACGCCATCTAGTGTATGTGGCGATGACTCGAGCGATTGTATTCGCGCTATGTCTTCGTGATGCAATAAATTTGCAATATAAGCCTTGGTGGTCTAGAGGTTTAGATCGTTGGGTGTCAATATTGTGTCTATCGGCGGCGGCCGTCGGCTCGGGTTCGAACCCCGTTGCTTTTTTTTTCATTTTTTTTACGGTTAAGTTTCTAAACAGTTTTTTTTCCTGATTTTGGGTATGTCTTGAGTTAGTTTTGGTTAGCAAACAGTTTTTTCTTGATTTTGGGTATGTCTTGGGTTACGTTTGGGTTAGCCCCTGGTTAGTTTCCTTTTCGTGAGCCCCCGTAGCGAGCGGCAGCGAGCGGAGGGCCGTACGAAAAGTGAAATATTACTTATTGTAACACGTGCCCGTACTTTGTATGCACTTATTACGAAATATACAGCAGCTTGCATGTGTTTCCTCGAATGCATAACACAATCGTGTCGGGAACGATTCTAGACCGGCGCGACCTAGCGACTAGTTACCATGCTGCGGCCGGCGCGGATCTTCTACATTTTCACAATAGGACCGCAACAAGGTCGTAGCACAGTCCTTTATGTGAAAATGTAAATAAGGGTTTCAGTGCGTTTTATATGGAAAATATAATTTTTTGATTTACAGTGACGACACGGTAGGTGCACGGTAGGCGCACAGTTGGTGCACACTCCTATATATGAATATCAGCCTTAATTATATTGCTTGACTTGTTTCCCATTTTAAAATCTTCGTTATTATCGTAACCGTTGTTACGTTAAGTTCTGGACTAATGCAATATTATGAGAAGAGCACAATGCAATAATTATCAGGTACAACGTACCACGCCTACAAAAAAAAATCGGTAATTAAATATTCGCCAATAATATGTTAGCATTGAGACGTTAAGTTATGCCTAAATTATAACTGGCGTGTTGTATGTGATAAGTGACAGGTATCACATCCAATTACTCTAGACTAATATATTAATAGGTGAACTGATTCGTGAATTAAAAATGGTACATATTAAGTACTACGGCCCTGGATGTTACTACCAGTTATGAAAGGTGGCATAATTAAGTATATTTAGAGTTTAACAAATGGACTTAACTTACCTATGTTCATACTGAGCTTTAAGGAAATTAAGATGTTCTGTCTTCACTTATTAAGATTTGTTTTATGTTACCCACTTATTTTTGAGGTATGAAAATTTAAAAAAATCACCTTGATTCAAGTTATTTATTAGGTATCAACTAAAAAATTTTGGTCATCAGAAAGGTTATAAAATTCAGGGGTTGTAAAAAATAGCCGTCCTATATGTAGGCCGTCAGGAAAAACAACTACTACTTATAACTTACAACAGAGAACAAAAAAATAACTACAAAATTAGAAAGCATATCCATATTCCATTGCCTTTAAAATTATTTTTTCGTATGATATTGTACAAAACATTTTACGTGAAGACCAACATCGCATTTAGACAACGAGTATTAGTTTTCATATGGCAGTAGCGACACTTGGTTTGTCGATCTTGTCGAATTACATAATGGTGCATTCCATCAAAGCGCGAATCATGGTTTTCTCTTTGGCTAGGTCGCCCAACAGACTGATCGAGAAGTTTGAAATTTGTCTGAAGTATAGAACAGGCAATCCTTCTTCGAAAAGCAAGATGGTCTAACTGTGACACATTATTGTTAGATAACCGGCTTAGTTGCCAGGCATTTTGTATAGACATATCTAAACAATGTGCAAATAGGCAGAAGTACCATTTTTTCCCCCGATTTCCTGTTCTATACAAAGACATGTTTTGGTCACTTCTATCGACACCACCCATATTTGCGTTGTATAATTTTATCATAAAAGGTTGTGGAACCAAAATGGATTTTTTTCTTTGTTTGAATACCGTTTTACCATCCGTATGGGATTCAAACCGACAGCATTGGATACCATCAAAACCACGCTATTATCATTCCAACTATGAATTGTTAATTTTTTGTTTATATCGGATTTGTGGTCATGCGTACCTCTTGGACATTTTTTGAGTTCCCCTGATGACTTGAGGGGATTTTTGGGAATGCGGTTTGAGCGAACGGTTCCAGTTTCTCGAATACCTTTGGCAGATAAATATTCAAAAAGCGGCAAGTTGGAAAAAAAATTATCAAAAAAATAAGAGTTATTTTCAGGCCAACGCAACGTGTCAAAAGTTGATCTACATAACAGAGGAGAACACCAGTGCCTGATCCAATTTCCTGATACTCTGGTGAAATGTGCGTAGAAGCGCCTTGATATGGTTCAAACCAATTGATATAACCACTTATTGAGCAACCTACCCAAAGCTTGTAGCCCCAACCCCGTATAAATTATTTGCAGCCATGGCACCCAAAATAGGGTACCATGGCCTCATCAACACTACGGGTCTCAACTTTAGGTGCATATCTTAGGAAATTTTGACCCAATACAGTAAACAAAGGAGGAACTTTATCAAATTTATCACTAGTAATCAAATTGTCATTATCTGCATTATGTGATCAAACCTATCTCTGGAAAGCGCCTCTGAAACAAGAATGTTTTTTTACATCTTTATCCTGTTCCCAAAACATTTTACGTCTCGGATATGGTACATAACCGCTTAAAATTAAAATACCAACGAAACTTTTCATTTCTCGGACAGTAACTGGTTTGTTATTTGTTTTGCCGCATAATGATTTGTTTTTTCAATGAGTATGTCAAAAACGTTTTCATCAAAGAAATTAAAACACAAGGAGACCGGTGAACTGTCATTTGCGTCTACTAAGTCAAATTGTTGACCTCAATCAAAGTTACAAGGCTCATATGGAATATGACTTTTAGTCCAATTATAAACTTTGGCAAATTTTGTAGCGGATTTTGACTTTTTTTGGAAAAAGTTGAGCCAGAGGAATGTTGTCATCTTCCGAGTCCAAATCTTGGGGAGGTACCCGTATTTCTGCTGCAGCCCTAAGCTGAGCAGAGGGTAAATTATCAGGGCACATCGTATCTTCCTGGCCTGAATCCTCATCGGTTTCACAGTCGACATCGGGCGGTAACATGACAATGTCAGCTGAAGGATGCGTCTTTCTCGAGCATTGCTAATGCTTCATGCATTGAAAAACCTCTAAAGATAAAAAATAGAGGTAATTTTAGATTTTACTTTACCCATTGCTTACAAAATAATATAAGTAATCAAATTTTTATTTCGTAAAGTAGCTCGTATTCCTAACGGCCTATATCAAGGACGGCAATAAATGGCGGCTCGCTGCCAACGACTAGCATGCCTTATTGAAGTTATCAGTAAATATATTGTTATTTTGGTATGTATACATGAAAATAACGCTAACACTAATAAGTTATTGAATGTTTCTTGAGTAATATACGTACCTAGCAAACTTGATGTTATATTCGGCCATTTTTATTCAATTTTATAATTAAGTTAAACAAAAACATGCGGCGCTGCGCAAGCAATACGGCGCGGAACTGTCAAATAAGGTTGTCCCGAAACTCACTTATAGATGACGAGCCAAATTTCTCACCATTGGCTTGCGCAGATATTTTTAAAGATACCGTTCTATTAGTAGGACGTCAGGGTTATCCGGGTTAACATGTGCTCACTGGTTCCGTTTATTTAATAAATGTATTAAATGTTCTTGGTGTATTAATTGCTAAGATAAGGAAGAAAAAAAGGGGGAAACAAGAGTTCCCAACAAGGAAAATACAAAAGAATTATTGCGGCTCCAAACTCTAAAAGAATTTGGGAGCTACTAAATACACAACGTAATGGATGGGTCGAAATAGGTTTGTACAAAATTGTATGATCACGTACTGCCGACTTTCAGAAGGTAATACAATATACTGGGGGTCGGTAAGTTTCAATACATATTATTAACTATTTACGCATTTCACAATCTATTTACAGTAGCTTACAAAACTTTATCACAATTAATGAATACTTGAAAAATAATGCTGTTTAAAATGGATGTTTTTTTGTCGGACTGCAGATTGGGCGCGACATATTTGTCGGACAGTTATACTACATGTCGAGTACTTGTTTTACATACATGATTCTTTTTTGTCTGACAGTTATTCATAAATTTTTTGACTTCTTGAAATCGATGATTTTCCCGCGTCGGACTGGAAAATCGGAAAATGTAATTTGTTGGACAATTGGATATTTATTTTCTACATATTTTTATTAAGTAATCCTGAAAAAATCAGCTCGTTATCCATAAATTTTTTTAACTCATGAAGTGTATATGTTTGAATTGTCGGACACCCTTAACGACCAAAAACTTTTGTCAGACACTTTTTTTTTCGCGCGTTTCATAAACTTGCCTCGCGATTACATTAAAAAAAAACAGTATCCATACATTTTTTGCACTACACGAAATGATCGGCTTTCGGAAAAACTGGAAAGCAAACGCCCCCACTACGAAAGTTTTCATAAAGGGAAAAGGTGCTAGACTAGCCGCATTTAAGCCACACAAAAATTTCCAAGACAGTATTCATAAATGCAACTTTATGTCGCTGGGCACTTACACTACAATGGAAAGGTCCCCAAGTTTCCTCAAAACTATAGACCAAAAAGTCTTTCATTTGCACTCAGCACGATGTCTGAAAGAATTCTCGTCAAAAGAATCAGGGATGGGACAAGCACACTGGAACTATCCTCCCATGGCAGTTTGGATTCAGAAATGGGCTCTTAGGATAGATGAAACTTTTACCCAGTAGATTCCAGATTAGCCAAGCCTCCGGAACGGTTGATAGTAGCACTACTGTAGCGACGTAAACAAAGAGAAAATAAAAGAATATGAAGAAATTATAATATTTTAGGGTTTGTATTTTGCAATATCTAAGCAGTGCCAGTGTGGCCATTATAATTGAAGAATTTTCTGCAACATGAAAAATTTTTAATCACTTTTGAACTAAAAAATAAATAGGATTAAAAAAAAAATTAACGTTTTTTTTTTCATAAAATATACAGGAAAAATAAAACATTTTACATTTTACAAACATTATTTCAAATAAATCGTATAGTGAGAATTGTTGGATGGTTATTTAATTTGCTTAGTTCGTGAATTCCCTAGACTAGTTTAAATTTTGTGTTGTGATTATATTATATTTCCTGATTATATTATATTTCCTTTTACATTATTGTTTGACCACAATTCATTTAACGTAAAAAGGCTCAGAAATTATGCATCATAGCATAGTGATTCGCCTTTGTCCATGTCAGTATTTAAAATACAGTATTTCCTTTCGGGTAATTATTTTATTTTAAAGTCACATACCTTGATATTATGTAGATATGAAGTGCATATAAATGTGTATTTAGTACTACAATTAGGTTATTTTCATAATTAAAATATGTTTTATATTATATTACAATGGCTTTTACTTACCTACCATTTTATACTTCTTTTGAATTGTTAAGCTGAGGAATAATCAAGGAAAGAGAACTAAAAAAAATCTGGCAACTCTGTATTTAGGTGTAAGCATACATCATATATTTTTCTTTAACATTATAATCACAAAAGTTGGCAGCCCCAGTGCACTTCTATATTCTTATTTACTTCATTTCAAATGTATAACAAAAGTAATTTGCTCAGTTTATAGCATTAAACTGTGTAAGTTGTCTAGAAAGGTATAGACTTAGCTTGCCAAATTCATTATAAAAATTTCAAACACAAAAGTTGCCTTGTTGTTTTAAAAAAGTGTAATGTACGACTTGTATATTTATTTTCGTAAAGGGGCATCCTATAATATAATGTCTTATTTATTATAATATGATATTATGTTTAATCGCATTGGGGCGATATGAATTTATAATGTTTAATCATTATAAACTAATAATTTTTATTTTAATTAAAGAATTTATTCTATACGATATCTATTATTATGATAAGATACGATATGTATTCGAATTATTTACATGAGGCAACAAATTTCCGAGAAATTCAAATTTCTACTGCATTCTAAGACTGGATTCAGCCATTTCCAGAAAAGTCGTCTTTTGAAATTCGAGAAGTACATATAAATCTGATGGCTAGTCATTTTCACCACTGAAGGCTTCGACAATGTTAGTATTGGTAGTGAAATAAAATTGAATGATGATTAGTCGTCAGTTATTTGCGTCCCGTGTAAATTGGCATGCAAACAACTCATATTTGATTTGCCAATTATCATAATTCTATTTCAAACATCCTCGAACTGTTGTGTAGCAAATTAAAATAGGTTATTATTGCTTAACCGAGATCGACGAATTTTTTTTTTGCACAAACAAAGGAAAATGCTTTATTATTATACATATCGTTATTTGCACGAAGTAAAAATATAACATTGCAATAGGTATCATCTCTTTATTGTCTAATGTCGTAAAACTATAGACAGAATACAATTGATGACATTATTCAGTATCATTTACCTGATTATTAAACAAGATCAACAGTGAAAGTAAATAGCTGGAAATAGCGACAATGAGAACAGAACAACGTAGAAACAATTCATATTAGTATACATACATATTAAAAAAGGCACGTAGCACTTAAGGTATATAGAATTTATTCAAATAATATTAGAATATGATAATAACAATTTAATAAGTAATATTATTTAGTATAATTCTACTGAAATGGCACCAGAAACGGACCATTATAAAACGCCGCTTTTGAGTGTCTTCTGGTCACCTTCAAGTGACCAGAACAGAACCACAGCTTACTTATAAGCTGTGATAGAACTCTTTACTCTTACTTTATGTTATAGAATATCTTGTGGTTTTTGGTTTTAATGATTTTCAAGACAGCTGCCAAAATATCACTAATGAAATATAGTTTGTATTGTTTTCATTTATTTATGGAAAACATATTTCATACTCACCTCTGGCTCTACGAGCGATTTGTTAGAACACATCAGTAATAAATCAGCAATAAAAACGATCTATTGAAAAAGGCATTGAACATTGAACAAAATTAATATTCGCAAAGCGTATTTACTGTCTTTGAAATCAACAATTTAATTTTAGTACATATTGTACACTTGGCAACGTCGGCGTTGGTACTTCCTAGGTTATTTAGGCACTCCTGCTAGTTTTTGCCAGCAAATATTCGCACTAGGCTCAAATCTTACTTTCATTTTCAAATCCGTTTCATCGATTTTTGCAACTTTGGATAGAAATTGGGCTCGTGAACTTATAAAGTGGGAGGGCGAGGGGGAGAACACACTTAAAGAAATGAATAAGTAGGCATTACCGATTCCAGAGAGTAAACCATTAAAACAGTTTACGAATCTAGAGTACAGCGCGGCGGCGCTAGCAATCAAATATTGAATCAAAGTATATGTAAACTAGTAGCTCCACTCTCCACTCCCCCAAATATTTTCTGCCAGCCGCCGAATATCCGCAGATTGTTGGCAGCATGTGGAGTGTTTTAGTTTAATCCAGTGTTGCCAATTAGCGTGTAATTACACGCTTTGTGTGCGTTTTGATCGCCTTGCGTGCATTTTTCGAACACTCTGAAAAAGCGTGTATTTTGTGTGTAATTTCACATAAAGCGTATAATTTACGTGTAATTTTGTAATTTCTAAAACCCTTTTGTTTCTTTACGACTTTCCAAGCCAAAGCCACGGCCACTTCTTTACCGAAATACTATTGCCACCTATTGTAATAAAAAATAAATAGGATTAGACGTGCTTTCCTGTTCTGATTTACAAATTCAACGACATCTGTCGGGCTATGACCTACCATACGGCACTTCAGTTTGCAGTTTTAGTTATCCATCAAGGCTTTGCATTTATTTATTTTCTATTAGGCAAGTGTCGTGACCAATATATATATTTATCTATGGTCGTGACTGTCGTAGTCGTGTTAGCACTGTCACTATTTAAACTTGATGGGCATGGGACTCCCCATGGAATTTTGGTACTTACTACTTTGTCCACTGTGTGCATAGTATTATTTGTTGTTTGTTCGTTTTTGGTTTTACTTATTCTTTTCGTTGTGCTATGCATTGTGTCTCTTATATTAGTATTATTTGTTATTTTATTTTTGTGTTTAATATCAAGAATTTGAGAACTAGATCCTTGTAACAATTTTTGGTAGCCTAAACATGAGATAACGAAAAAAGTAATAGATTCTTTTTCCTTTTGGAAATAGCTTAATAGAAAGTACACGATTGTAATAGGGGTGGCAACACTAGTCACCACGACTGTTACGTGGCAGTTGTGACCACATACCACTATATGTGGTTGTGACAGCACAAAACTTCCCTTGTCAAAGCAAAATACAAACCCAAGTGTGACAGCTGACAGCGTGACATCACAAGTCATCCTCTCACCTCTGTAGTGTCTTGTGTCACATTTATATTTTTTGGTTGAGCCGGGCGCAGATACTTTATTCTTAATCATCCACCCGCCTGACAAACCCTGGATTTTCGCGCGCATCACAAACACATTTTTGGCAAACATGTCTTTAGGGTCGAGGAAATTGCTGTCAGCGCGTCGCGTGGTTAGGTTCTGTGCTTGTGAAGGTATGGCCCGCGTTCGCCTTTTTTAAAATATTCTTTAAGGTTATGTTTGTTCCTTATTTTAAATTTGGGCTAGTTCTATTTGGTTGCGCCACGGAGCGAGCGAGGCGAGAGGAGGGCATTGCATAAAGTAAAAAAATTTCGCGTGAAAGCGCAGGTCTCGTCAGCCGGAACGACTTGTGTAGATGGTTAAGAGTAAAATGTGTGCGAACCGTGCCTGTTGGTTGATCTGCTCGGTCCGGGGGCGCAAGCAAACAAAACTAACCCAAACTAACCAAAGGCAATGCCCAAAATCAAGAAAAAACAACTTTGAAAAATATGTGAATTAGCATGTACGCATGCGCGAAGGTTCAAAACTGCAGTCGGTAGACGGGAATGACTTAAATTAGGTAGTGTGTAAAAAGTGTGTATTTATGAAACTAAAAGCGTGTAAAAGCGTGCAATTTGAACAGACCATCGTGTAATTTCACAAATTCAGATCGGCAACACTGGTTTAATCAGTCGTTCGTATGTAGGCAGCGTGTTCAGAACAGAGTCGGATTTGTGAAAATCCTTAATTTTATTTCTATTTTAATATTTTATTCGGACTTCGGTGGAAATATATACGAAGCAATGAAAAATACAAAGGCAAATAGGAAAAATCTATAGTCGGATTAGTGAATAGATATATTAATAAAATTAGGTGAAGGAGACGACAAGACCGGAAAAATCGTCTAGGTGTCAGATTTTTTTTTATAAGTACATATTATATAATGATAATGGAATGCTTTGTAAATATTAAATATATTTTGGCACTGTGAAATTAACCCATAGTTGATTCGACGACAAACTCAAACTAACCAAATCTATAAAAATTTATTATAACGTATCGGAACCGGTTCAAATAACTAAAATAAGTTGAGACTAAGTGAAACTAGCCGAAAGTTGATTCGACGACTAACCCAAACTAACTAAATTTATTAAAATTGATTATAAGGTATCGGAACCGGTTCAAATAACTAAAATAAGTTGAGACTAAATAAAACTAGACGAAAGTTGTTTGGATGACTAACCCAAATTAACCAAACCCATTAAAATTGATTATAACGTATCAGAACCAATTCAAATGATTAAAATAAGTTGAGACAAAGTGAAACTAATCAAAAGTTGAATCAACGATTAACCCAAACTAACCAAATCCATTGAAATTGATTATAACGGATCGGAACCGCTTTAAATGACTAAAATAAGTTGAGAATAAGTGAAAGTAAGCGAAAGTTGAATCGACGACTAACCCAAACTAACCACAACTATTAGAATTGATAATGACGTCGGTATTGTAACCGTTTCAAATGGCTAAAATAAGTTGAGAATAAGCGAAACTAACCGAAAGTTAATTGAACACTAACTCAAACTAACTAAATCTATTAAAATTGATTATAACGTATCGGAACTGCTTCAAACGGCTAAAATAAGTTGAGAATAAGTGAAGCTAACCGAAAGTTGATAGGACTACTAACCCAAACTAACCAAATCTATTAAAAATGAATATAACGTAACGGAACCGGTTCAAATGATTAAAATAAGTTAAGACTATGTGAAACTAACCGAAAGTTCAATCGACGACTAACTCAAACTAACCAAATGTAATAAAATCATAACGTCTCGGAACCGGTTCAAATGATTAAAATAAGTTGAGACTAAGTGAAACAAACCGAAAGTTGAATAGACGACTAACTTAGACCAGCCAAATCTATTAAAATTGATTATAACGTATCGGAACTGGTTCAAATGAATAAAATAAGTTAAGACTAAGTGAAACTAACCGAGAGTTGAATCGACGACTAATCCAAAGTAATCAAATCTATTAAAATTGGTTATAACGTATCGGAACAGGTTCAAACGACTAAAATAAGTTGAAACTAAGTGAAGCTAGTCGAAAGTTGCTTGTAGTCGTCCCCAAACTAACCCAAACTAACCAAATCTATTAGGATTTATTATAACGTATCGGAACCGCTTTAAATAACTAAAATAAGTTGAGAATAAGTGAAACTAACCGAAAGATGAATCAACAACTAACCCAAGCTAACCAAACCTATTAAAATTGATTAAAATAAGTTGAAACTACGTGAAGTTTATCGCAAGTTGATTGGATGACTACTCCAAAGTAACCAAATCTATTAAATTTGTTTATAACGTATCGGAACCGGTTCAAATATCTAAAATAAGTTAAGGCTAAGAGAAACTAACCGAAAGTTGATTTGGTGACTAATTCAACTAATAACATGTATTGAAATTGATTATAACGTCTTAGAACCGGTTCAAATAATTGAAATATGTTGAAACTAAGTGAAACTAACCGAAAGTTGAATCGACGATTAACTCGAACTAACCAACCTAATCCGGTTAGTTGTTCAATCAACTTTTGGTTAGTTTCGCTTAGTTTCAACCTATTTTAGTCATTGGAACCGGTTCAGATACTTTATAATCAATTTTAGTAGATTTGGTTACTTTCGTCTAGTCGCCGATTCAACTTTCGGATAGTTTAACTATTTCTCAACTTATTTCAGTCATTTAAAGCGGTTCCAATATGTTATAATCAATATTAATAGATTTGGTTAGTTTGGGTTAGTCGTCGATCCAACTTTCGGTTAGTTTCACCCTTTCTCAAGTTATTTAAGTCATCTAATGCATTTCCGATACATTATAATCAGTTTTAATAGATTTGGTTAGTTTAGGTTAGTCCTCGATTCAACTTTCGGTTTGGTTCACTTAGTCTTAACTATTTCAATCAGTTGAACCGATTCCGATGCGTTATAATTTTAATAGATTTGGATAGTTCTCGTTAATCGTCGAATCAAGTTTCGGTTATAGTTTCACTTTATTTTAACTTATACCTTAGTCATTTGAACCGATTCCAACACGTTATAATCAGTTTTAATAGATTTGGTTAGGTTGGGCTAGTGGTCGAACCAACTTTCCGTTAGTTCACTTATTCTTAACTTATTTTAGTCATTTAAAGCGGTTCCGATATATTATAATCAATTTTAATAGATTTTTTTAGTTTAAGTTAGTTTTCCAATAAACTTTCGGTTAGTTTCACTTAGTCTTAAATTATTTTAAGTGAAGAGTGGTGGCTGTGTGCATGTATGAATCATACCAAATGAAACACTTTGTATTCCATGCAAAATTTTGCATGGAATACAAAGTGTTTCATTTGGTATGGTTAAATTATTTTAGTCATCCGATACGTTATAATCAATTTTGATAGATTTGGTTAGTTTGGGTTATCAACTCTCGGTTAGTTACACTTATTCTCAACTTATTTTAGTCATTTCAAGCTTTTCAGAATACATTAAAATCAATTTTAATAGATTTGGTTACTTTGGGTTATTCGTCAACAACTTTCGGTTAGTTTCATTTAGTCTCAACTTATTTTAATTATTTGAATCTGTTTCGATACGTTATAATCAATTTTAATAGATTTGGTTAGTTTGGGTTAGTCCTTCAATCAACTTTCGGTTAGTTTCAGTTAGTATCAACTTATTTTAGTAATTTGAACCCGTTACGATACGTTATAATCAATTTTAATATATTTTGTTAGTTTTGGTTAATCGTCGAATCAAGTTTTGGTTAGTTTCACTTAGTCTCAGCTTATTGTAGTCATTTGAACCGGTGCCGGTGCCGATACGGTAGAATCAATTTTGATAGATTTGGTTAGTTTTGGTTAGTCGTCCAATCAACGATACAAAAATGGCGTAACGCGAGACGAAAACATAAACCATGTCATAACGTGGCCTTGAAAAATCACTTTCATGAAACTAAAGAAGTGTAGTAAAAATGAGATTCCGAAGTATTATATTATTATATATTTTTAAATATATTTTAGGTAATCCACTATTATTGCTGTCTTTGAAACGGTTAAAGCTACAAAGTTGATTAAATTAGAAAGTTGCCATTATTGGTGCCTTTTCAAGATCGATTTGCAGTGTTGTTAAATTCTTGTTAGATTCTGAGATAGCAACAGTGGATCACCTAAAATGACACCCCGTATAGCATATTTTTTTTCAACTTCCTCCTATGAAAATATTTTTACAACTTTGCTTAGTTTCACTTCATTTTTCACCCGGCCGGCATTCAGTAGGTCTTTCGGTACGAGTCCGTACAATCTCCTTAATACATCTCTGACTAGAGAAAGCCACGCGAATCAATCGGACACTTACGCAGCGCATCGGTCATCTCCAGTTGTCACATGATATAAAAGAATGTGGCTGAATTACATCAAAGGATTTACCGCTGAGTGAACTTACTAGTTTACATATACTTTGATTGAATCGTCGACCACTTTCTTGAATTATAATTTACTTACAAATACTCTTGACTCTTGATATAGAATACTAATATTGCAGGAGTACAAATTGAAAATCGATTTTTGCAAATTCGTTGATTATTCTCTATATTATAATCAAGAATATTAAAGTGTTATTTCCAAAAGCGAATTGTGCGAAAATGAATGAAAAAAGTCAATTTTGAATGTTGTCATTTCTATACACTTCTGCTTGAGCATGTTTTCTGATGTTATTGTTAACGCCATAACTACCAACTGATCATAAATTAGGTGAAATATATTCCTCTCATATAGAGAGTTGGCAGTAACGACAGAAAAACGTTACTTTACAATAAAGAGTTAGTGAAAGTAACGCATTAATTGGTAACTTCGTTACTTTTTAGATTGATTATGAAGTAATTGTAAAGCTCTGCTAAAATAACGTGTTATTATAAAAGTAACGAGATACCCTAAAGCAAATTTCTAGAAAAACAGTTGAAGTAAATGTTATATAATATGTATTTAGAAATTACAGACAAATCGAAACCTTTAAAATATACAGGGTCTTTCATTGAAAAAACAACTTGTTGCTATTAATAAAATGTACGATGCTTATCCATTTTATCTGATGACAAATTGTGACGGTTTAGCCAAATTACTTTTAATTTTGTAATTTGCTTTTTCTAACTCTCAATATTAATGTCCTAGTTGTTTCCCAAAATATGTAGAACAAGCCTATACAGAATAAACTTTTAAATTTTAAATGTAATAAAGCAGATTACAAAAGAATTATTCTCATTTTAATGTATAAGCCATTCTTGAAATTCCAATTTTAAATCAATTTTATTATATAAGACGGCCAAAAAAACCGGTAGCCTACTTTGCCTTTGAATCTTTTTCAAAAATAACAATATGAACTGCTAAGCAATTCAAGCGGATTTTCCAAGGTGGTGAAATATTTTGAGAGCGAATAAAAAACGTTGGCGACGGTTTGCAGAAATTATGAAATAATTTAGCTTCCCAACAATTCTATTCCATTTTTGGAATTACGGTCTACAAGGTGTAAGGAAAAGTATATTTTTATGTCAAACTTTCTCCCTACCTGGTTTCTACAATTTTTGTTTTAAACTTAATTAACATTTTTTCAGCCGCTAGTTAAAACCTTGTACATTTCATATAGTTGTGTCAGTAAACTTTAATAATTGAAATATCTACAGTTGCTATAGTCAGAGATTTTTTGCATTTATTAAAGATAATTTTGATAGGGAAAATAATTTTTTTTACACAACACCGTAGAACTGGGACTTTCGTAACTGGTACATTTTAATTTCTATGATTTCATATTATCAAAATTTTGCGAAATTATTGTTTCATTATAAATGTAAGACTATAGCGAGAATTAAAGAAATTTGATAAAATTTTGGTGTACAATGCATCAATATTTTGATTCATTGGCAAACTATTCGACTCCAAAGTTGCAATAAAAATTTGATTTATCCGTTTGAATTGTCTAACAGACCTCTAGCACTCGACTCGTCCACATAGTAGGATTTAGGAAACTAAAAACATATTAGCATTACGTATATATAGTGATGGCTCTGTTTCTCATCTATATTAATGGCCTGCTAACCGAAACCAATAATCCTGTTTATAGTTTTGCAGATGATAGTACCCTTGTCTCCCAATTTAGATCAGAAAAACTTTCACCAGCGACTGAGACTTATCATTGTAGTCAGGAGCCGATTACAATAATTAATCAAGATCTGGCGAAAGTTCGAACCTGGGGCGGCAGGACAAGCAGCCACGTTTACCAAGAAAGCTAATGCGGCGTGCCCTGACATCATTATGGTATCGGATCGATCATTCCTTCATCCTCGTCAATTAGACTACTGAGTGTCTCGGTCAACAGCAATATGTCCTGGAATGACCACGTTGCTATCATCGCAAATTCAGTCTCGCAGAAGCTTGGTGCGCTATTTCGCAACTCGCACCCGGCGGCCAAAAGGCTGGCGACGAGCCTGCTCGCAACCCATCCTCTTTTGAATTAACTTTAATTTAGCGCATGCACGTTGAGCACAATTGACTTTACTTTGATATGTAATTTATTAATCTCCTTAAGTATATTTTAAACTATAAGGTTCAGTGTGTGCGCAAAACATCCTATATTTTTGCCACTCTAAGTAATGTACTGAATAGTAATTTACTTAATGTATTGTTATTGCGATAAAGCCTTGCTTATTTGCAGGGGACTACCCATCGGATTTTGTCGAATAAGTAGTTATTTCAGACAGTTCCTCTCTCAATTTTTCAGAAATAGTATTGTACATTCCATCCAATAAATCATAAGAAAGGGTTTCTATGACGGTAAGGAATAATTAGGATTAAGACAAGCAACAAAATGTTGAAATTTCGGCTGTTCTACAATTCAAAAATAATGAAATTTTTTGACCACTAATTTTACCACACGTTCATCTAACTGTTTGTTTCTACTTTGCGGCAATGGAAATGGACGACGAAGGTATTGTCGTAAAGAAGTTTGTGTGAGATGATTGTTTAAAGATGTAGAAGCTGCTAATATATGGATGTAGTTGGTACCGGATTTATACGAATAAATGTTTAAGGATATTCCGCATTTAGCCAACCCCTCCGAAACGTTCCTAAAGTATACCAAAACATCACTTTTCAAGCATTTATTACTGGATGACGTTAAACTTTTCTGTAGTCATAATAAATTGTCAATGCTAGATTAAATACCGAAAATTCGAAGTGCTGGATGGCTATGCGATAGAAAGACAAGAATGTGTGATGTGTGCTAATATATGGCATCGGCAACTAAACAAACGAATGATGAACTCAGAATACCGTTAGCGGTTTAAGGAGCACACAATTATGATCAAGAGGTATCTTTAGGAGGAAAATTGTTCATCTTGTTGAATTGGCTTAGTGTGGATTAGAAATGCGTTGTTAACCCATAAATATTAATTATTATAATTGTACTTCTTTTATCAATTTCACCTGAGGAAGTGATGTTAGCAATGAAAACTTGAAATTTAACCTTCTTACACGTTGACACAAACTTAAACAATTAAGATAAATATATAGGTTTATACACTGTGTTCTAAAATAGATGACTAACTTGTCTGTTGGTTAGATACAGATTTTCACCGCTAATGTATAAGACAACTTAAAAGACATATTTTGAAAAATTTTGGTTACACAGCCAGAATCTACATCATCGCCATTTCCCACGTAGCGGCTCCCGATTTTTATGTCACATTCAAAAATGCCCTATTAGTCGGCGCCATGTAATAAGAATGAAAATGATTCCTCATCACTTGCTCGTGCCTACGTTGAGTTGGTATTGTTATTATATAATGTTTTTGCATCTTTACAATCAACGGTTTTAGTTAATTTTTATTTGAATATTTGTCTACCTACATTCTCGCTGCACCTAAAAAATAGATATCAACTTGTTGTTTTAAATATAGATACCTATACTTAGTTTTTTCTTATACAAGATATTGTCTTAAGCGGGAAGAAAGGAAATATAAACCACTGAAATCATAGAAATATTGATTTATTTTACAAAAATAACTATTTAAGGTAGGTATAACATAGGTTTGTTCAGTGGCGGCTCGTGAGGTTTTAAATAGGTAGTGCGCAATTTATGTAGGTTTTTTCGTACGCATAGTGGGACGCCCGCTGCAGGCGCCGCTGGAGGATTACCCGCCGAAGGCGGAAAGTTTTGGGGATGCCACGCCCATTTTTTACCCAAAACTCCTTAAAATCCTTTAAAAAACATGAATTCGGCGCCCTCTTGAATGGTAATTGTTGCGCACTAAAAGAAATTAATAAGTAGGTACTTATCGATTCCAGAAGAGTAAACCATTAAAACAGTTTATTGTAACTACAAATCAATAAAGTTCAAAAAAAATCAGGAGAAGTTCGAAAACTTTAAAAAATATATCGGTTTGATGGCAAAAAAGTGTTATTGTACATCTTTTTGTCGATGATTAGCCCTTCGACTTTGCCGTTTCCTAGCTTTAAAGTGAAATTCCATTCGCCACAAGATTTCGGGGGTTAAAATGTCAGGTGAAAGACCAACCATCCTATTTCTTGGCACATGTTTGGTCTAATTTTAAAACCGGCATCGGTCGCCCTAACCTCTTTATTTCAATCTTTTTATTCCGATCCAATAAAGAAATGTTATTTTTAATAATATTGTCAACTGAATTTATGCCCCCACAGCAATTGTCAGAACCCGAACTACTAGCCATGAGTGTAGAATAATAGTATATAAATAAAAATATAAAACACTAAACAAACAACTCACGAGTTTATATGCAGCTAATTAACAAGCGTCAACGAACCGAACAAAACAGAAAGAAATTCACGGCTCGACTGGAGTATAATACAGAATAATACCATCTTATAATATAATACTTATAATAGTAGTATGTAATATTCGCTCTAAAAAACGATTTACCTCCCACTTTTTCCACACAAGCTGAATTTTTCAGGACCTATAATAAATGTGTTTCATCAGCCGTAGCTTGAAGGCGAAGAGGCTGAACATATTTAATTAGGGCGTAAACCCATGACGTCTCTCATTGTTTATTGTGATACTTTTGTTAGTTTATAAGCAAAAAATATGGGATTCGCTCTATTACCTTGTCAAGACATAAGCGAAACTTTTATAAAGAATATTTTTTTTCCATTTAGGCTTTCCCTTTTTGTTAATTGAGTTATATTTAAAAATAACTATTTTTTAATTAATTGTTTGCACGGTTGAAACCGAGATATTTACATTTCAATTTTTTGTCGGCCACATGGGCTAATGCAAATGAATTTTTTTGAATAATTATCAAAAAATACTTCCTACAAAGACCTTATTGTGCATTGGACCAAAAAGTAAGTATTTTTTCCTCTATACGATGGTGCCAATATCTCGATTTTTGATGATAGTGTCCTTTTGTGGAGTCTAATTTTGTATTACCTCCGGAATAAGGGTTATCTTATCATGTACTTTCATCCCTGAAAAAATCAGCTTGTGAAACCATACTATATACGCAAGAATTGCAAATTATCACTAAATTAAGCTACAAAGTGCGGATCTAAATAGCGCACGGATGAGCCTTGACTTCTCGTGATTTTACGAACATTCCCGACCGTTTTGCATGACGAAAATGCATTTAACAAGAGCGCCGAACACTAGCGCACGGCAGATTTAGACTAGTTGTGGTTACGGACGGAGGCCGCCGTTGGACGCTCTGCGTTTTCATCGTCGCCGTCATGCCTCGGTTTCGCTCTTATAAATAATGTATTCTGCGGCCAGTGGAGATTCAAAAATATGTAAATTCGCAAATTATAGTTAGTTTATGTTAAATTGTATGTAGGGAAGGTTTTATTTTTCCGTTTACTTTCGCAGGCAGTGCGCGCGCACGGGCGCACTTATTGAGAAGCCGCCCCTGGGTTTGTTATCAAATATGTATCTATATTAAACCAAATAACGGGCTCTCAAGAACAATAGGATGATCATTTTTTTGAGGATTCCTCGAATGCTCTAAAAATCGTAGGTACTGCATTGTGGTTTAAACGACAAAACTGGCTGTTTGTAAAAATTTTTGGCTCGAAATGTATACTGCAAAGCCTGTAGTTCTGATAAAGTCTGTCACTGTCCATATTTAACAAGTCTTCTCTTTGACTACTTATGAGCCATGTCCTTGCCCTAAGACAACATTATTATATTATACCAAAGAAAAGTAGTAGAATTTCCTTTGATTATACATGAAAGTACACACCTCTTGTATAAATGTAAAACAACCTTTTGTAAGCGATTTAGAGGTACATGTATTTGAAGCTAGTATTTAATATAATTTAAGGTTTGAAAAGCTATGGTTGAGTTTTAAATTATGTTAATTTTGTACATGGTGGCCCTTTTAAAAGGGGCCTATACATTATATCGAAAACTACGGGGGTTGCAAAAAAAAACTAAATACAAAAGTTGTTCCTAGTAAAACGATCTTTAATTTTTTGCTTTTTTTGTATTTTTTTAATTGTCATTTTTTTATATACAGGGTGGTCAAACAAAGTTCATTTTTTAATGAAACACTCTATGTTTTATTACATTTTTGGATTCTACTTAAAATTCTCAGAATAAAAAAAATCGGTACTCTGGCTAAGTTTCATCTTGGTAGCAAGAAGACCATTAGAGATGAAGTAAAATTAATTTAACATTCCGAGGTACCACATTTGGTACCCATCGTACCACCTGCCAGTTAGTACCGTCAGATAGCTCTTGAAAAGTTAAGATAGGAATGTGGAATTCAGTTTGCTCAAACTCTAATGGTATTCTTGATACCAGGGTGAAAAGTAACCAAAGTACCGATTTTCAACTGTTTATAGCTGTGAAAGTACTAACTCTAGATAACATCATACATCAAATATGCTTAGAATTTTAAATAGAATCCAAAAATTTAATAAAATATGGGGTGTTTCATTCAAAAAAATATAACTTTGTTTGATCACCCTGTATATAAAAAAGTGTCGATTAAAAAATATAAAAAAATAAAGATTATTTTACTAAGAACAACTTTTGTATTTAATTTTTTTGCAACCCCCGTCGTTTTCGAGATAAGTTATAGGCCCCTCTTAAACGGGCCACCCTGTACAATAATTGTTTTTTCTACAGCCGTGCGCAAAATAACTAATTAGTATTTTCAAATGAAATCGCAAAATCGACGAACGCCGCGGCATCCTTATTTTAGGCTCTAAGTCTAAAGCGTACATGAAAAAGAAAATTCTCACTTTTTCCGTCGAGTGTGCTGTGGATAGTGACCAAAAGTATAAATAAATGACAGTCGTGCATTTGTTACAATGGATGCTGGCACTCCTGCTCTAAATATGCCCGAATATAATATGCGAAAAATGACAAGTCATTTGCAAATTTCAGAATAAGTAGAGAGAAAAATGTGCATTTAATTTAAAAAAAATGCGGCTATAGCAAAAGTTCTGTGTATTTTTTGAGCACGAAGTAAGATTGCCATTTTCGAAAGGTTAACGCGCTCCGCGATAATATTCTTCCTCAAGCGGCAATCCGTTACTTTAAGCTTTAAAAACACAAATAACTACTAAAACAATTAATTTGTTTAAGGTAATTTGTAACATAATCTTCATTTTAGGATAAACAATATCATAGTAAAAAGTATTACATTCAAAATTACTTACATTCCAGTAAACAGCTATGCTTACATTAATGAAATATATTTCTAGGCTACAATGCTACAAAGGTACATCATTTTTAAGGTGCTTTGGGAAATCTAAAAAAACTTATTTTCTTGTTAGATTCATAACTTTTCGCACTGCAGTTTTTAGCGGTAAAAACGTGTCCACCTCGCGGCTTATCCATTTCTATTATATACAAGCACAAATATTATAAAATAAGTAGTTTGTTCAAGACCGTATGTACACTGTTAATTACTGTAACTAGAAAATATATATACCTAAACTGAAAGTACGACACTGGCTAACACAAACAACTCATCTGACACGACCACGAGCGACGAGCCAACACTGTCGAATTTGATAGATTTTAATCCAGAATGGCGGCCTGCGCGAGGAAATGCGCATATCGTTCAAATTTTAAGAGTTGGATAGCTGATTGTTTGGTAAGCTGTGGTTCTTGTCAGGATATCATTTGCAGCTTGTTTAATTATATTCCAAGTCTTTCTGGAATCATGATTTACCGCAATTAGTTTCTGTTTGAAATAAGTTGCTTTAGTTTCTTTTATAAAACTGGTCACGATAATTTTTATAATTCACGAATGCGACATAATCATCTCGGTTAGTAACATAAATTTCGTGTAATCTATTTCTATTTCTTATTGAAATAAGTAACCCAGGAGTAATCCACGGTTTAAGAAGTACTTTTTTGCGTGATATAGGCTTAACAGTAGTTGAAGCATTAATATGATCTAGTAGAACTCGCAAAAAAAACTTCAGAAGTTAGGGTCATGATTACTCAGAACAGCATGCCAGTTTTCTCTATCCAGGCATTCATTTAAATGATGATAGTCCGTTTTCCGAATATTTCTATTGATATGATTTTTTGGGGTGACCCCTGTAACCGTACCTAAATCAACATTGAAAAGTAAGGGGTTTATGTTCCGAGATAGTGCCGTTTAGAATTATAAGACTATTTTCAATATACTTTTGCTCTTTATAAAAATATGGTCAATACAAGTGCTACTCAATCCAGATATTCTAGTATGCTCTTGCATTAACCTTAGAACCATGGCTATCAAACAATTTGAGTATTCATTAAACTATTGCCAAAGGAGAGTACAGCAAATTAATACTAATATCGCCTACAAAAAGTTCCACGTCGGTATTAGGAAAATGATCTTGGCTGAACAAGTTTGAAAATGCCATGATATAACCATTAGGATTCAGCGATGGTGATCTATAGTGTGAAACAATTCCCACAGTAGTACAGTTCTTAACTAGAGTACTTCTAAGAAATCTATAATTATCAATATGTACAATGTCACTTGCTTCAACTCAGGCAGCTTTGCAATATATTAGAGAACCATCACATTTATTAATCCTGCCCTCGTTATGAAAAATCTCATATCCATTAATAGAAAAAGAGTTTTTGTTATCTATGATATTGGTTTCGGATAAAACTATTACATCAAAATCTGTTGTTAAAGACTCAACAAACAAAATAAAACAAAATTATCAAAATTTTTATTTAAACTCCCAATGTTGACATGCAACAAATTTAGCTATCACATACTAGAACATTGTCATAGTCTTTACTATCGTCATCAAGCAATGACTTAAGAGCCATTAGTTCAGCCAAAGAGACCAATCAATAATAAAAAAAGCATTACATATTGAAATATTACTGGTTGACATGTCTTGTTTGGCATTTTCAACATTCTCATAAGATCTTAATCTAATCAAACGGCCATTTTCCTCCTTTTTTCAAAAATTCTTCCATCCTTCGCCGATACGTACTTATACCATTGATATGTACATTAACTCAAACTAAGATATCGATGACTTATACCCAGATACACGAAAGGTGCGTCCTGTCGAAAAAAATTCCCTAAAGTCCTTTGACGTATCCTCATTTATAAATATCAAGTTTCTCACCAGAAGATTACAATCATCTGCCAGGTATTTTACCTTTTTCTTTTATCTTCCTTAATAATTTGTGTTTTTCCTCAACTGTTTTCAGTGTAACTGATATTAGTGTATTTTCCTTGCTTGGGTTTATCAATTTGATTTGTACGTTTTTTAAATCTATTTCAGAATCCACATATTTAAGTACCTTTTCTGCTTTGTGAATTAAACCATTTAGGTTATTCTTTAGATCATCAATCTATGCCCATTATAATAACATTTTTTAATCTGTTTTCATTTTCTTTAGACTAACAGTGACCTTTTAATTTGTTTAGTTCTCTTTTTATCTCATCGTTTTCCTTTTTTAAATTTTGTAATTCTTTACTAAACTTAGCATTATTTTCCTTTTGTACCTCGTACTGCTCTGTATAGAACTTTAGATCATACCGTAGATCACGAATTTCTTCTCTAAGTCCTGTAATACTCTCCATAATATCCTGATTACTACTGTTATTGGGTCTGATATTACTACCCTCTACCGAATTCATTGATCTTCTTACTCTGCTTTCAACGGCGGTCCTACAATCTTCACAATAAAATTTATTATTTAATCTTTTAGGACTTCTAAATCGACTTTAGTCAAACCAATACAATTGACATGATAGCAGATTTTACATTTTTCACATTGTATGGATGCTTGGGATTTTATTACGTTGGCATCACATTTTCCACATTTATAAAGGTCTTTGGTTTTACCATAATTACTATTTCTTAACAATTGACCACAGAACTACAATAATATCCTAATTATACTAATTTGCAATGATTCACACTAATCAATTATCTGTATGATTTCTATTTACATCTCCCAAGGCGTCAACATAAACAATGGAAAAATATCAAGTTGCCCAATCCGTGCATTCGCAAAAAACTGTTTATTTTGCGTTATCGTCAGTAAAAGGTGCCTGATTATTTATTACAGTCCAATTTACAAATAAGAGGCTCGCAAAAACTTATCGATAATAAAATGTCTAGTCTCTTTACTTTACAAGCCTGTTATCTTTATTAAAAAAGTCTGTTATCTTTATTGCAAGTCTGTGTTCTTTATGTATGCATGAACCCTTTAATCTTTATTTACCTACCATTTTGATGGTCTATACTGGAGCAAAAAAAAAACTGTACGGCCGCATTCCTTGCACACGTTTGCACTTATATCCTAGCTTCCTTATTCGTTTCACTCACGTTTACAGTTTACATTGAAAATGTATGTAGTTTTCCGCGAAACCGGTTAGGTTTTTCGCCACTACTTAAACGCCAAAATTTAGCTATCACACTTTACTACACTTCTATCTTCCCTGATCACTCTTTTTCCACAAATAAACCCTACTTTCCTACAATTTTAACAGAGCAACAATAAACACGACTACTATGCATCGATCTCGAAATATGCTTACTGTACTAATGCGCCAATTGCGATTCGGGAACATTTTAACAATTTTCTTGGAACCATAATTTTTTTCGCGAAAAGCTTTTATTAAAATATTATTTGTATTTGACAATACCATGTTTTAAAATTGAAACTTACGGATTTAACTGACATTTTAAAACATGACGTTGACAACCTTCTACCAAAAATTAAAAGCAACAAATTATTTTTAATTTTTTCTTTTATTATTGTTATTTGGTGTTCCGATGTTTAATGGCCCGATTGAACTCACAATATGTCTTCTAATCAAAGCCACTTATCATTGCAACCACAACAATTATACTGTTTTATAAAGTAACCCCTAAATCCGGCTCGGCACTGTTCTGCTTGTGAGTAATAACAGCAGCCATTCAAGAAATGACGAGTCTTCACTGTGTCCAAATTTGATTGAAATTGGCTGAAAAAACATAAAAATACAATATGGGGAAGTGGTTCCAACTTAATTTTGCCCTGTGTATTTTTCCAAGTTGTGTTTTCTTGATTTTTCAAAACTTTGGGTTAGTTTTGTTTGGTTGCGCCCATGCGTGAAGTGAAATATTAGAACGACTACACCGGGCCAAATGCGCAGGTCCGAAGGTCAAAAATTTTCTGTAGGTAGATGCGAGTCTAATTCACTGACCAAATTTTACACTCAAAGATAACAGCCAAATTTTTTTATTCAAAATAATTTGAATATCCCCGTGAGTCATCGAAAACTAAAAAACAAAATCTCTCGAAAACGGTTTAAGTTAGCGGATTTTAACAACAGTATTTTTTTGCCTAAAAATGTTTAGAAAAACTATTTTCTTAATAAAAAAAAATTTAAAAAACTACAGTGAGAAAAAGTTTTGGCCATTTTAAACAATCAGAAGTGCAGTGTGAAGCTCCCTCTAACGGCCACAGTGAAAAGGGGTCCATATTCGGGTTTCGCATCCCAAAAAACCCCCGGGATACCAATTTTTAATGTAATACCCCAGATAAACCCACACCAGTTGCAAAAGATCGGCAAATTCCTCGCCAGCCAACTTTAACCTTGACGTGGCGGTTATACGCGGCCTGCACCAAATAATCTGGGTATGATTATAGAATTGTTCTTCAAAATTAAAATAGTTGGTCTACACCAATTAAATGAAAACGTGTTTTGCTGGTGGACTGGTTCAGGAAAAATTAAAATTTGCAATAGCCACTTTCTTTTTTTCCCAACAGGCGGTCATGGAAATCTTGTGTTATTATGGCTGCTCTGACTTTTTTACAGAAATTTTCCTAATAAGCTTTAATGTATGCCGATTTAAGGTTATTTTAACATTGAAAATGTTTCTGTTATCATTAGGTCTGTTCAATAATTCACACTTTTTGCTCTGAGCACAAACTTTTTACACTTTTTGCCCTAAACGTGTTTTTTAAATAAGAGATGAAACAATTATTAAAGTGAGATAAAACATCGGTGACGTCATCATAATTTGCACTATTTACTCTTCCCTATGGGCAGGTGTAAAAAGTGTACGTCTGCGCGTCAAGCGTCTTTTAAAATTATGTAATGACAAATGACAGAAAAAAGTCGGTTTTGTTTTGTTTTGTAGTTTTGTTCAGTTGAGTTTTGTTCCCCGTAAAACTTTATTCATAGACCAAGATAAAACACTTCTTATTCTATGTTTTGGTTATTCTCTTTTTTTGCTTGAAAAATGGTTAAGACCTTACAAAAAGGTCTTTACTTTCTCCACTTGGGTCGTATTCATCCTCGTCTTCAGATAAAAACAGCTCTATGTCGTCTATGTATTCGATTTTATCAGAAAGAAAACAATCACACATACAATATAATAAGAGATAGGTAAACAAACGCAAAATACGAAATCGATAGGTGACAGGTGAGTGATGACAAACACCGCTCGAACTCGAACAATAGTATATTATTTTATATGGAGGAAAAGTAATACTTTTCATGGCGCGCTCGTGTTTAACAGCCGAACGGAGTGAGGCTGGTAATAGAGAGCAAGCCATGAAAAGTAACTATTCCTCCAAATAAAATATGCTGTTTTTTCTTCAAATGTCGACAAATTAATGCAAAAACGTCTCTTTTTAATAGCAATAATAATTATTATTAAAGATAAGTGGGTTCGCAAGGCGGCTTAGACCGGTGCGGTGTCGGTGAATAGGCTCAGTTTGTTGGTATAGTAATGTCACATAAAGCTGTCAGTGGACACTGTCAACAATAATTATTTTTTTTAAAATTGCGTTTTCGACTGCGTTTTAATTCCGTATTGATAAGCAGTTATTGAGTAAGTTCGATTAAATAATAACCAAATTGTTCCTAAATTAGTGATTTTTAGAAATGCAGTCACAAATTGAGTAATAAATACAAATTTTAGTTTAATAACTCTTGAGTTGTTGACGCTTATTTTGATGTTTGTTTGTATTGTATCTATGTTGATATGACAACACTTTTACCTCCGCCGGCGGAAAAGTGAAAAGTAAAGCTCCGGCGGAGGAAAAACGAAACTTCACTGCCGCCTACACAGTCGAGTAATGATAGATTTACTGACGTTTGAAGAAAATAGTATATTATTTTATATGGAGGAAAAGTAATACTTTTCATGGCGCGCTCGTGTTTAACAGCCGAACGGAGTAAGGCTGGTAATAGAGAGCAAGCCATGAAAAGTAACTTTTCCTCCAAATAAAATATGCTGTTTTTTCTTCAAATGTCGACAAATTAATGCAAAAAGTCTCTTTTTAATAGTAATAATAATAATTATTAAAGATAAGTGGGTTCGCAAGGCGGCTTAGACCGGTGCGGTGTCGGTGAATAGGCTCAAGTTGTTGCTATAGTAATGTAACATAAAGCTGTCAGTGGACACTGTCAACAATAATTATATTTTTGAAATTGCGTCTTCGATTGCGTTTTAATTCCGTATTGATAAGCAGTTATTGAGTAAGTTCGATTAAATAATAACCAATTTGTTCCTAAATTAGTGATTTTTAGAAATGCAGTCACACATTGAGTGATAAATAAAAATTTTAGTTTAATAACTCTTGAGTTGTTGACGCTTATTTTGATGTTTGTATTGTATCTATGTTGCTATGATAACACTTTTACCTCCGCCGGCGGAAAAGTGAAAAGTAAAGCTCCGGCGGAGGAAAAACGAAACTTCACTGCCGCCTACACAGTCGAGTAATGACGGATTTACTGACGTTTGAAGAAAAAATACGTTTTTTAAATCCTTCCAAGTTCATGAACTGGATATGAACTCATGACGCAATAATTAGGTGCAGAATGGGCAGAAAGGGCAACATAATGAACAGACCTCTAATATAGGGCATAAAATCGTGAAAAAGTGCATGCTACATTTGCCACATAACGTCATACGCATGAGAGATCATGGTAGTTTGTTTATTTAAACTTAAATTTGATCATAAGGTATCGAAATCGGTTCAAATGACTAAAATAAATTGGAACTAACTGAAACTAACCGAAAGTTGATTGAACGACTAACCAAAACTAGCCAAAAGTAGTCAAAAGCACCAAAACGGGCTAAAACGTATCGGAACAGGTTACAAGCATTAAAATAAGTAAAAACTAACCAAAATGAGCCAAATTTTAAGGACTATCCAAAACTAACCAAAAACATTAAATTTGATTATAACATATCGGAAGCGATTCAAACGACTAAAACAAATTGGAACTAGCTAAAAGTAACCGAAAGTTGATTGAATAACTAACCAAAACTAACCAAAACCAAAACGGGCTAAAATGTATCGGAACAGATTCAAAATATTAAAGTAATTTAAAACTAACACAAATGAACTGAATATTGGCGACTAACCTAAACTAACCAAAAACATTAAAATTGGTTATAACATAATATAGGAACTGGTTCAAATGACTGAAATAAATTAAAACTAACTGAAATCAACCGAAAATTGAATGAACGATTAACCAAAACTAACCAAATGTATCCAAAAGCACCAAAAGGGCTAAAACGTATAGGCAGACAGATTTCAAATATTAAAGTAGGTTAAAAATAAACCAAAGTTTGGCGACTAACTTAAATTGACCAAAAACATTTAAACTGGTTATAACGTATCGGAACCGGTTCAAATGACTAAAATAAATTGGAACTAATTGAAAGTAACAGAAAGTTGATTGAATGACTAACCAAAACTAACCAAAAACAGTAAAATTGGTAATAACGTATAGGAGCCGGTTCAAATGAATAAAATAAATTAAAACTAACTGAAACTAACCGAAAGTTGGTTGATCGACTAACCAAAACTAACCAAAAGCACCAAAAAGGGCTAAAACATATCAAAACAGATTTAAAACATTAAAGTAAGTTGAAATTAACTTAAATTAGCCGAATTTTGGTGACTAACTAAAACTAGCCAAAAACATTCAAATTGGTTATAACGTATCGGAACCGGTTTTTGGTTACTTGTGATTAGTTTTTGTTGGTCATTCAATCAGCTTTTGATTAGTGTTAGTTACTTTTAATATATTTTAGTCATTTGAAGCGATTCCGATACGTTATAACCAATTTTAATGTTTTTGGATAACTTTAGTTGGGTTAGTTTAGTTGGACGCCAAAATTCGATAAATTTAAGATCGTTTCAACTTACCTTAATATTTTGAATCTGTTCTAATGTGTTTTAGCCCTTTTTAGTGCTTTTCGTTTCTTTTGGTTAGTTTTGGTAAGTCATTCAATAAACTTTCCTCTATATCAGTTAGTTTTAATTTATTTTAGCAATTTGAACCAGTTCCGATACGTTATACCCAATTTTAGTGTTTATGGTTAGTCACCAAAATTCGGTTAATTTGTATTAGTTTTAACTTATTTCCATATTTTTTATTTCGATACGTTTTAGCCGGTTTTGGTGCTTTTATTTACTTTTGGTTAGTTTTGGTTAGTCATTCAATCAACATTCGGTTACTTTCAGCCAGTTCCAATTTATTTTAGTCAATTGAACAGGTTCCAATACGTTATAACCAATTAAAATGATTTTGGTTAATTTTAGTTAGTCGCCAAGATTCGGTTAATTTGGGTTAGTTAATTATTTTAATACCTTTAATCAGTTCCGATACGCTTAGCCCTTTTTGGTGTTTATGGTTACTTTTGATTAGTTAGTTTTAGATAGTTTTAATTCATTTCAGTAATTTGAACCGGATCCGATACTTTATAACCAATTTTAATGTGTTGGTTAATTTTAGTTAGTCGCCAAAATTTGGTTAATTTGGGTCAGTTACTTATGTTAATACCTTTCATCAGTTCCAATACGTTTTGGCTCTTTTTGGTGTTTATGGCTACTTTTGATTAGTTTTGGTTAGTCATTCAATCAGCTTTCGGTTAGTTTTAATTTATTTCAGTCATTTGAACCGGATCCGATACGCTATAACCAATTTTAATGTTTTGGTTAATTCTAGTTAGTCGCCAAAGTTCGGATAATTAAAGTTAGTTTCAACTTACCTTAACATTCTTAATATGTTCCGATATGTTTTAGCCCTTTCTGGTGCTTTTGGTTAGTCTTGGTTAGTCGTTCAATCAACTGTCAGTTAATTTCAAGTAGTTTTAATTTATTATAATCACTTTAACCAGTTCCGATACGCTATAAACAATTTTAGTGTTTTTGGCTAATTTTGGTTAGTCACCAAAATTCGGTTAATTTGGGTTAGTTTTAACTTACTTCAATATTTTGAATCTATTTCGATACGTTTTAGCCCGATTTCATGATTGTAGTTAATATTGGTTAGTTTTGGTTAGTCGTTCAATCAACTTTAGGTAAATTTCAGTTAGTTCCAATTTATTTTAGTCATTTGAACCGGTTCTGAGACGTTATAAGCATTTTTAATGTTTCTGGTTAGTTTTGGTTAGTCATCCAAATTCGGTTAATTTGGGTTAGTTTTAACTTACTTCAATATTTTTAATCTATTTCGATGCGGTTTAGCCCGTTTTGGTGCTTTTGGTTACTTATGGTTAGTTAGTCGTTCAATCAACTTTCGTTAAAGTTCAGTTAATTTCAATATATTTTAGTCATTTGAACCGGTTCCGGTGCGTTATAAGCAATTTTAAAGTTATTGGTTAGTTTTGGTTAGTCGCCAAAATTCGGTTAATTTGGGTTAGTTTTAATTTACCTTAACATTTGTAATCAGTTCTGATAAGTTTTAGCCCGTTTTGGTGTTTTAGTTATCTTTGGTTAGTTTTGGTTAGTCATTCATTTGGGTTACTTTCAGTTAGTTTCAAGTTATTTTAGTCACTTGAACCGGTTCCGATACGTTATAATAAAATTTAATGTTTGTGGTTTGTTTTCGTTAGTCGCCAAAATTCGGTTCGTTTTGGTTAATTTTAACTTACTTTAATTTTTGTAACCTGTTCCGATAGGTTTTAGACCGTTTTGGCGCTTATGGTTAGT
>MU182105.1:22653-38128 GCA_016904865.1 Pissodes strobi | reverse complement strand
CACTTATAACCAGGCATTTTTAACAAAAATAAAAGATTAATTATTTTTCGTAACGCTCTCGGACTAAACCACAAGATTTGCGTGGCTCGCGTTTAGAATCACACTAGAGCTTGCCCTGACTATTTCTTGGGATGGCTGGCCATCCCAAGGAGGCGGAGCTTTAAACGAATTCTTGTTTCATGCGTTAGGAGGTTTCACATCTGGTGTGCGTTTATCTGGGGTAATACGTTAAAACATTTTCATAAATTTTGAAAAATTCGATTTTTATTTTTTAACTTTGCCCCCAAGTTGTATCTGCTGTATCTCGGAAACGGAGCAATTTTCGACTAAGGTGAGTTGCTTTAAATCGGCTTATTTTGACATCAAGAATATGAGGTAAGATTTTCTACTGACCTTTTGGAGACACTCTGTATGTACTTGAAAAACTAAACTCAAAGGTGACTTCCTCATAATATCAGCGTATCTAAATATACACTTCTGCAATATCTCTTTATTATTCATGTATGATTATGTTCTATATAAAATTAATTTAACCTAATATAATTTTATATGATATGTTCATAAAAACTTAACATATTTAAAGTTGATATATTTTGATTCAATCTTTATTAGGGGTAACTGATTAGTGAAATTTGGAACTTTGTTTTTGTAATTTGAAAGAGTTTATTAACTAGTGTAGGAGCTTTATCACCCGTATCGTGTTTGCATAGCTTTTTTACATTTAATTTGGACTAAATGCGAATCTTTGTACGGTTTTGTTAGGGAGTCTGATTTTGAGGGCTATATTCCTGATCTGCAGCCAACATGGTAGCAAATAATATTGGTACGGATAAGTAAGTAGTATCAACATTTCAATTCTTGCTTGTTTTCATAAAATTGGGAGAATACATTTTGGCCATCAGGAAACTGTTGTTGGGGATGTAATATGATTTAGATGAAAATGATGATCTTAATATATATTTTTAATAATATTATTGATGTTGTTCTGGTCTCAATGAATAGATTCGCCAAGTGGCTCGTTGCCACTCGATTTTTAACCTCAGAATAATTGTATAGTATTTTGACTTACATCAACGTTCTCTATTTATCCACTAATATCTATAATTATTGCAAACAGTAAAATGAAAATGGCAGCGTTGGTTGAAGCCTGGTAGTGAATTTGAAAAATATCCTGGTTCTCTATCCTACAATAGATTTTTATTCAAATCGAATTCACACTTTGCAGACAATTTTTGTTGGTAGTATACGCAATATAAAACTTTGGGGATATCGCTTGCAATATCCCTAGTGCTTAAATTATTACCGGTAATATTTTCGAAGTCATGAGTATTTTGAAAATTAATTTTTTAAAAATATTCATGATCGAGGAAAAATTACCGGTAATTAATTTAAGCACGTGGGATCTTCGGTAAGAAAATTTTACACTTATTCAGTAAAAAACCTACGTAAAAATAATTTTTTTTATTACGAATGACATATATCAATATTACTGAAACTGATATCATAATGAGCAATGGAAAAATAACAAATCTACGGTTGTCAAGTGTGACAGTTTATTACTTACGTGAGTCGTGTAGTTAATGTTGTGTACAATTCGAGTTAGACTGTGTTTGAAAGGTTTTTGAAAACGTCTCGATTTGGAAAAGAAAGTCAAGATGGTATTAGCGAAGAAGCTCAAAACCTAATTCCAAATATCACGAAAAAATCCAGCCAGGCAGTTTACGCAATTTTGTGGAGTCTTATAATATCAACAATGAAAATATTTCAACTAAGGAATTAGCCCAAGGATTGGAAGATTTTGCTTTTAACATGCGGCTAAACAATTGCAAAAAATGTTTTATGAAAAGTATGGTAGAAAGTTTGACCCTTTTTTGGATGTTGAGTTTACCGTGGCCAGGGCAGAAAGGGATGCCAAACGAAAACACCTCCAAAATAATCTCTTAAAAAGGAAATTAGGTGCATCGGCATTGAGTACTGAAGAATATGAAAAAATTATTCAGACTTGTGATGAAGATACTCCTGATGGTCTCCGGCGTAAGTTTTTTTTGATTGCATCAAATGAACTAGCATGGAGAGCTAAGGAAGGGTGTGCAGCTTGTGTAACATATTTTTCTGAAAAATTCGATAATATGGGAAATTCAACTCGACGAATCGGATATAATCCGATTTTTTCAAAGACGGCTCAAAGTGGTTCAAGGAAATTGACCGATAGTAAGTGGCTTATTACAAATATTACTAAACCAATCATTTGTCCAGTCCGTCTTTTTAAAAAGATGATGGAAAATAGTAGTACATTTATAAAAACTGAGAGATTATTTTTGTCTCCCGATGAAAATTATAACAAATCCCACGCAAAAAGTTGGTATAAAAATAGCCCTGTGGGAAGAAATACCATTTCTAACTGGTTTAGGTTGGCTGCAGGTACTTATAATAAGTATAGATACTAAAAAAATTAAAGTCAAGAACCATTCGGGAAGAGTTACTGCTGTGTCAAATCTTGCCAAAACGGGAAATGGAGAACAAAAACCTATTAAGATCAAAAGGACATACTTAGTAATTGCCAATCAATGAAGCCCCATTTGCAGCTGGATAGTGAACATCATCAGAACATCAATAACTCCTTTGTCTGGCGCACTGCATCACTGTGGAACTCACTTTCAGGACATCTGTTTCCCACTAATTACAACCTACAAGAACCTTGTCAATCAACATCTTCGCACACACACCGCTCGTCGAGCGCCATAGGATCTCCCTTTAGTGTGTGTGCCACTGTCATAAAAAAAAACAACAAGAGGAGCAACATTCCCAGTGCGTCTGTTAGTGGCTTTCGTAATGAAAGTGTTAATTCTAAGCAGCAAAGCATTGTTTATAATAATTGTACCTTTAATATTACGAATAATAATTATTAGTATACCAAAATTAATTAGAGAATAGTATTGTTAAATATTGTTGAGAATAAATCGAATAGTTAAAGTATTTTGGTAAAATACTTTAACTATAAGGAAACAGTTTTTTTAAATGTGTTAGTATTTATTTGTTAGTAGATTTTGACGAAAATTTATCTTTACTTCATTAATTAAGTTTGGAAAATTATCAACGAGAATGTCTAATTTTTTAGTTTAGTAGAATAAAATTATCTTACTTTAGTTACAAAAACCTTTAAAAAATAACTTAAAGAAAATCCTTTTATTTGTTAATAATTTTCAAATATATACCTACTTTACTATGGTGAGATTCTCCACAAAATAAGAAATTTTTTGGTGAAATAAAATATAATTTCCAGCTTTAGATATATGAATCTTTGATAAGTAACTTAAACATTTTATATTTTAATTTTTTATTAACTTTATTTAACTAAACTTGGTGGAACATCATTTTAATCATAATAAAATACACAAATAATAATGACTGTTTCAGTTAGAGACATCAAATACGTTATTTTCTATACATTCTTGCTGTTAGATAATTTGATAAACGTTATCACAAAAATGGTTCCTGGTTCTAAAAAATATGGATTGTGTACATTTTGCGAATAATATTTGGATATTGGAAAGTATCATCGTTATCTTACTTACTTGCCTCAATTGATTGAAGAAGTGAAAACACAGCGGATGGAAAGCTATTTACAAAAATCCAAGAATATCTTCAGACCTATTCAAGTAAATTTAATAAAATATCAAAACTAAAACTAAATAAAATTGTATCAAAATATTTTATATATTTTATCAAACGTTCACATTTACAAAGTGCTATTTCATTAAACGAGAAGATTTTTTGTTAGACTACCAGTTCCACTTAAATTTGGTTTCGTAATAATTCATCATATTTATTATAAAATACCCGCAACTTAATCTTTAAGAAATAAATACATATTACCAAACATACTAATTTGTTTACTTATCCTTTTGTATTGTATGGAATTTGATTCCATTCCAATTCCTGTGTTATGATTTTGACATTTTGACGTTTCAGGAAAAGTACCATTTCTTAATTTTACCACAAATGTCAAAAATTTCCGGTTATTCTTTAGGTTCCTATGGTAACCAAAGAAAAATCAAGCTTCTGATTGGTTAAAAATATAAGTGTAAAATTTGCACTGCAATTTTTTCAATTCCTTAATTAACTTATTATTGGCTTTAAATGTTTTAGGAAGCCTGTAACATCATGGAAATTATGGACTCAACGAAGATATGTTCTAACGTTACTAGTTTTTTTCGGATATTTCAATGTATATGCTTTGCGCGTGAACATGAGTATAGCCATTGTTGCCATGACACAAGACAGATATTCTACACTTGAAAATGGTACCCAGATTAATATAGTAAGTATAATAATTATTTCTTCGAATTTTACTTACATTTTTAAAACATGCAACGTTTATATATATATATATATATATATAGGTATCTTCAATAGGTATCGTTTTTTAGGTCGGGTTAGTTGTTGTTGATTCTTCTGTAGCATTAAATTTTGCAGAAAAGCCTCTACTTGCGGAATGGTCAGCTTGTTTAAAGGTATATTAGCAGCCAAAAACATTTTACACAGATCTTCCTTAAATTCTGACTGGCCATGATTTTCGTTATTAAAAGTCACAAAAGACTGCTTCAATGTTTACTGAATGGGACTGGACTTCATCTTGTTAACCTTGGCAATGTGAGGCGGCATCTTAATGTGTGGCCTATTTGGAATTTCTTCGAGCACGAAACAACTTTTGAACAAGGCTTGCAAAAACAGGAGCAACGTCCAAAACAAGTTATAGATAAGGCTTAATCCACAAAGTTGTACATTGCTTTTGGACATAATTACCACTTTCGTTTTCACTTTCACTTTGTTTGGATACAATACTAACTGCGGCTACGACAAACCACAACCTCCATAATACTGGCAAACTGTAACAAATGAAAAAATAAATAATTTATAGAAGGTATAAGGTGTAGGTGAAGAAATTCTAGTTAAAACATCTCGCCAAAAACGCACAGACTAATGCAATGTCCTCTTAGGGAAATCGCAATCTAAATCGAGTTCAGGTGTTCAGACGCCGCACCGTTCAGGCGGCGGCGCCGCGAGGCCGCGGGGGGGGGGGGGGGTTAATGGGCGGAGTCATAAAACGTAAAAACAGAGAAATCCCAAAACGTGCTTGGATGTGCAATAGTTCTTAAAATATGCATGTCTCCTTCAAAAACACAAAAATATGGAAAATGCCTATATATGCAAAATGCATAATATCCGACCATTAGAGATTACAATTGTGTGAAGAAACAATGTCAAGATGTGATGAAAATAACATATTTTCTCAAAATATTACCTTCTCCGACGATCCTATTTTTTTTTAATGAAATGGACAATAGACATAATTATCGATTCTGGTCTGATCAAAATCAACAGTGCATGCAACACAACATTCTCAAAAAGGTAATGTATGGGCTGGCTTACTAAATAATATAATTTTACAGCCATATTTATCTAACGAAAATCTTACTGCTGAGCGTTACTTAGGTTTCCTGTCATTCGATTTAATACCTGCATGAGCAGTTACGTTTCCTAATGAGGGTGATCCACATATTCCCCATGAAAGAAGAACATAGTTTCAGCAGGATCGCGCACCACCGAATGTGGTGTAAATGTTCAAGTACCTTACTTGGATGAAAATTTTCCAGATCGCTGGATAGGTCGACGGAGTCCAATTGAATGACCACCAAGGCATCGGGACCTTACGCCATTGGATTTATTTCTATGAGGGTATTGGTGTTGAAGGTCAGAGTGTATAAAAATAGACCAAACAACATTGAGGACCTAAAAACAGAATAAGGATGAATGTTACTCATTTTCCAGCCGAAAATATTCGAAGTGCGATTGATAGTAACTATTACAGAGCCAAAGAACGTGTAGGTTATTTTCAGCATTTGTTAAATTAAGTCGAATCAGGTGAAATCTAAAGATCTACTTCGGATAGTTAATTTAGGTCAAAAACTTATGTTGATTGGCTTTACTGTAATGAAATGAGCAGATCCCTACTTTGCTAGCAGTATGGGATTCAGTTTTCGAAGACCTTCTCATATGACCTCGTTTGCCGAAAGACAGTTGGAGTAGCTGGAGATTAAGGGGTTGCAGGGAATGGGCTGAAAATATTACAAAAAAGCGAACAACCAATTTCCGTGTTTCAGCGTTTTTCTAAAGCGTAACTTATACGTAAGATATGAATTTTGTGCGTTTCTTTTGGACAATCTTGTAAAAGCACTGCTTTGCGCCCGTTCTACAATCAAGGTAACATGAGATAAACATCACAGAAACGTATCAAAAATTGTGTTTCTGGCGAACGAATCCGCAACCTGCTGCGGAACTTTGTAACTCCACGTTTTGACTAATGACTGATTGATCAATACAACGGTTTTGTACAGGGTGATTTGCTTTATTTTCAGCAATGGATATCGCCGTTAATATCGATTTTAGTAAGAAGTTTAAACCAGCAAACTTTTAGTATTTTTTCTGAACTATCATAAAAACAATCGAGCATCAGAAGTTATATATTTTTTATTAATTATGTTTTTTTTTTCAAATGGAATATTTACTTGGTTTTTCGTTTCTCCGTTTGATACAGAATTATTTTCTAAATTGAAATATATAAGGGTTGCTAGCAGTATTTTCAGCCGTTATGGTATTGGTATTATATTGAATTTTAAATATCTACTTTTTTAAATAACTAACAATATAGTAACCTATTAATTTTAATTAATTGTCATGGATATTATTGTCTCTCTGACAAGCGGATGATAATGGGATAAGCGTGACGCACGTCAAGAATATATACGGGGTCATCCAGAGGTAAATAATACTCCTAGTGCCAACACTTTTCGAAACAATTTTAATCAATACAATAATTTATTGCAAAGCTATTTTAACATATGCTCAATGTGTCCCCCGCCCATTTGAATGCACAAGCGGTAGCCTGCTTTACTGCTTTCAATCGCTCTATGGCATGTGCAATAAAATCGGGTCTTTCATTATTTAAAAAAATAATTCCATTTTGTATAATGAACTTTCATTTGTTCAATATCATTCAGCCACATTGATCTTACTTTATCTTTCAAATATCCCCACAGAAATGTATCTATAGGGTCCGGACTGTTAGGAGGCCATCCAATTACATCACCACGACCAATCCAATTAAAAATTGCATGACAAATAGAACACTATGACCCGGTGCACCATTTAAAATGACCTGCTAGATTTAGGGAAAAGTTGGTGACAATTCCATCAATTTCATTGGTGAGAAGTTTTTTAATATCCTAAAGATTCCTCCATACGATTTTCTTATATATCCTCTATTGAGCAGTTTCTAATAGAATTTTGGCGATTCTCAGAAAATAAAATAATTTGACGATAGCAACATAAAAAATTAAAATTTCACTTTGTAAATCACCTTGAAAATACAAAAGAACAGCAAGTTCGTCATCTTCAAGTATTTTATGACATCTTGCTTTCCTTCGTAAAGTTTTTCGTGCCGATAATTTACTAAAAATGTTTCGAAAGGTGTTGGCACTAGGAGTATTATTTACCACTTAGACCTAGCATGATACCTAATGAGGCTTCAGTTTACTGATGTCTTTGCGGTGTAATGAATTGTCTGGTTCAGTGGTTAGATGCTTGGCCTGTGATCCGGCGGCCCCGGGGTTTAATTCCTGTCGGTTTTTATTTTTTTTAAGGTTATGTTTTTAAAAAATATATTTTTTTTCATTTTGGGCATTCCTTGGGTTACTTTTGGTTAGTTCCTGTTCTTTGAACCCCCGTAGCGAGCGAAGCGAGTTGAGGGTCAGGCGTGAGGTGAAATAATACATACAAAGACAGTTAGGAGTTGCCATAACCTGATGTGCAGGACTATTTTTTATTTTTTGTAATTGCTGCAGTTTGATATCAAACTTCTGATCGGTTTTTAAAAAGAAAAACTTTTATGAATGCGAAAATCTCTTAAAAGAGTGACATTTATTCGGGTTGCTGCACTAGTTCTGTGGCCAAATCCTTGCAATATCAGGACCTTAGATAAGGAAAATGTAGCATTTCCTGTCGGGATAGAGACTTTTAAATTTTATCCATATTATATAATATTTTTAAACATCGAAATCGTTATAACCTTTATATTCACAATTTTTTTTTAATATTAGCTAAAGCATATCAAAATAGAGCTAACTAGTTTCAATTGACGTGAAGTTTATTTGCTCAACGATACCGTTTAAGAAACTAAATAATATCTTCTACAAGCGGGTAATACTTAAATATATAATATTATATATTGTATAATTGGGTTTAAACCCAACCATGTTTTACTGTTTTAGGGTCCGGAATTCAGCTGGGATAACAAAATTCAAGGTTATGTCTTAAGCTCATTTTTCTATGGTTACCTAACCACGCAACTTCTTGGAGGGATTTTGGCGAAGAAATTTGGAGGAAAATTGATTTTTGGCGGCGGTATCGCAACTACAGCTTTGATTACGCTGGTTAGCCCTTGGTTAGCCGAACTACATGTTTCAGCTTTACTGGTCGCTAGGATTTTCATGGGCGTATTTGAGGTAAAAGCTTATCAGTATTTGGGTAGTTTATTTTCTTTGATAATTTATATTTAGTATATTCATAAATATTAGAAACCGACACCCAATAACTTATAACAATGAAACTTCAATAAAACACTTCAACCACAGCTTTAAGGTTTATAATGACAAACAGAAATCCGATCAGGTTCGGAATAATGTTTTTAATGGTCATTTTAATTTTGCTATGTTGGCAGGAAATAAGTTAGTTGATAATAATACAACACGTTATAATATTTACAATGGTATAAATACTTAGCTAAGACTAAGTTCTATATCACTACACTAAATCTGTTTCGCTATCGGTACTATTATCTAGATTAATAACTAACTTTTCTGTTGCATTTTTAAGATAGACATTACTTTTTCTATTTCCTTTACATATTTTACACAATTTTCCCAGCTAATTTGAGAATTTTTTCGCTTCACATCAATTAAAGTTAATACACTGAAATATTATTACGACGAAATCCTGCTTTAAGTTGGTGCCATATTTGCTCAATGGTGTTGAATATACAGTGGTAAGAGGTAGACGCATAACTTTGTAACCCATACTTTCCGCAAGTTTATCGCAATAATATTGTTTTTTGATAGACAAACTTTTAAGCACTTCCAATAACCCTTTTTTCTATAGTTTCCTTGAAAATATATATCATTATCTTACATATAGTCTGGAATTTTGACTTTTGGATCATTTGAACAAAGTGTTTTGTTTAATTGTCTACTATGCTAACTCGCGTTATCCATGACAATACAGGGCCGGCGCTAGCAGTTTGGCTGCCCTGGGCAAAAATGTAAAATGCCTCCCCTTCAGTGGCATATCAAGAATCTTGCTTTGGAGAGGGGGATGAAAGGTGGCAAATTTTCGGTGTGCCTCGCCCAATTATCGTCTAAAAACGCAATATTATCATGATGTCGCGGCCGCGCTCTTCACTTGCTGGATATTGAATGCGTATTTCTCGGACTACGTCGGATAATACTATGTAACGCACTCCACTTCACTAGTAACCTGTAAGGTAATTATTGCATAAATAAAACCATAAAACAGACTACTAAAAATCTGGTCCAAGCTTGTCATGACCGATTTTTCGCGGTCAGGCGTCACGCTCTCATACAAGTTCAGACAAATTAAAACACGCGATAAAAAATCTTTTACAGCACTTTGTATGTGTGTCCATTTAAATTATGATAAAAAACGGTCATTCTTAAGCCTTTTAAAAGTTCGGGAGTTTATTAAGCTTAAGGACAATAGTAGGGGAAATGTGGATATGATGGCACCCTTGATATGATGGCATCCTTCCGTTATTGGCGCCATTTTTTTGAATTTATTATTTGCAAGTATCAAAGCTTTTCCGCTGTTTCGTTTTTTTTCGAATATTTAGTAGCATGCATAGATATTTGCAAAATGCTTTAAGCCTGTATAAGTGTATGATGATAGGTTATATTTGTATAGCGAAGAAAATTAATTAGTGATAGGTTAGGGTTGGAAAATCTAGCCATGTTTGATATCATGTTATTTAGATATGATGGCACCCTAGAATCGTTTATTGATGTCATATGGTGCCATCATATCAAACAATTTGAAAAATCGGTTTAAAAATATAATATTTTTTTCAGGGTTGTTTATTTTAAACTTTTGTTGTGTCTAAGGTATTTTTTTTAACAGAATATAACTTGCAAGTTGTTGTTTTATGTTTCTGTTAAACTTTTGTAGTGTTTATGACTTTTTATTAACAGAAAATAATATTTAATAATATTTAAGTTATACTGTTTAATGTTAATGTTAAACTTTTGTTGCCTTCAAGGCTTTTTGTTAACAGAATATAACATTATCCCGTGTTTGCTGCGTAAGATGTGTATTGGTGCCATCATATCAAATAGTTTGATATGATGGCACATTTGACGTTAAATGAAAAATAATAAATTAAAAAAAGGACTGTGAATTTTAATCATTTTATACGTTCGTCATACATAAACTAGCAAACTAGCAGCCAGAAATTCAGTTTTTGAAACCAAATTTTTTGAAAACAAATTTTACACACCGAAAACCGACAACAAAAAAAAGGGTGCCATCATATCCATACCTCCCCTACCATTTGGTTGAATATTAGGCACTAATTATTTCTACACCAATCTTCAAATAGCTCCGCTGTTGTGTCGTCATAATAGTCAACAGAAGAGTTTCTAATATTTTTGGATGAGAGAGACAAATCATTTGGCACAAACCCGTCTACAAATCCAGCAGATAAAATTGTTATTCTTTTACCGCAGTTTGACGGCGTACGTGTCACACACTAACCGCTAGAATCGTCTTATCCACTGGTTGAGTTGTCATGGATATCAAACTACATTTCATCTAAATAAATTATTGGTATTTTTTGTGTTCTATATTCACTGATTTCTTAAAATATTCTTGAAGACGCCTGGATTCCATTAGAATTTGCCTTTTATTGATCTTTTTGAATTTAAATCCCATTTCTTGGATGTACTTCCACATAGTCGTTCTTGAGCACTTAATTTAGGTTTCATATCTTTGAAGTATTTTCATTAAATTGTCTAGAGTTGGAACATATTGGTCTTCATACAATTTTTCGTCGTATAATGTCATCGCCACCACCCTCTAACTTTCTTTCAACTCGAGCATCATTCCTTTTTGCGTTCTAAAATGGGCCTTTGCGTAATTTTCCACACCGTGGAAAAAGGGTTCCTTATAAGAAAAGCTGTTTCCTCTACAGCTTTTTTAAGGCACAAATTACCACGCTCCATTAAGGTTAGAAACACGTTCTTAATAATTTCTTTAGCATCTGTTGATAGATGCACTTTTCATTTGATTTCAGTTTTACAAATCTCTCTAGGGCTCCAAGGACGCAACATTTCTAAATAATTAATATACTATACGGTAGCAAATGAAATGCGAAACAACCACACTATGACTTAAGACACAATTTAAACTGGCTATTTAGGTTCATTTTAAATGTAATATCTAAAATTTTACCTGAATTTGCAAAGTAATGCGGGCCTGTGCCGACAAGTGTCATGTCATCATCCCGTCTTGTAAATTTATACCTGCGCAACATTTTTTGTTGGTTTCTAATATTTGTGAATACACTTTCCTGTACATCAATACAATACAAACACTCAATATTTAGGTTCTGATCAGCCAGCTTAATGTTGATGATATGGTGGTGCTTTAGCGTTAACCATTGCCATTCTGATGGGTATTGATTAAACTTTAGTCATAGTGTTCTTTTTGACTATTGAAGTTTAAGCCAATGTTTACCTGAAGTGGAATTTAACGCCAAAACTCCCTTAATGTCTAGCCGAGTTAAGCCTCGCGGCCTCGGTCGACATCGATCATGCCATAAAATAGAAGAGGCGAGGTTGTTCACTCATTATGCACATTCTTTGGTTGATATATCAGTGTTTCAAAAAAGCTACTTGCGTTTGCGCGTAGAATATTTGCAGCCGCTTAGCCAGATTTAGTGGCAAATAAATCAAAAGGGGGTACTGGGAAATTTATTAAGGCTGGGTTGGAGCGTATAGGTGTTGTGCAGGCAAGGGGGTTGAGGCTGTAGGTAAGAGCCATAGATAGAGCTGATAAAAAATTGCCCCGTAGGTGAACGGTTGTGTTTATCATATCCACAAGTTCATCAAAATTCACGTTTTTCACATAATATGGATTGGGAATTTACTAAAAACCATGTGAAAAACGCGGCCAATATTTATGTTTCTTAGAACCATTTTTATTAGTAATGTTGTTTATTCTATAATTTATTTTTAAATAAAAAATCCGATACAGGCACAATCACCGCCTGATTTACCCGTAAAAATAAAATAGATTTCGAATAATAAAGTTCTTGTTAATACATTGGAAAGCTAATTAATATTTTAATTAGTTTAAGCAAATAGATACCATTTTCGAAAAGATGCACAACGGATGTCACTGGTATAGGGTGTAACAAAAATAAATTTTGTATTAATTTTCGCTAGGGTGCTCTTCAACAGGAGCGGAAGAGTAGTTCGATAGTTTTCTTAAATGACACATGCATACGTGTTATGTATAGCAAGCAATGTACATTTGCACTATCTAGAAAGCAAGCAGTGCAAAGCAGAGTGAAAATGTTAGGAAACATATTCAAACAGTTGCTGCGCTAATAGAGAGCTTCCTCTGTTAACTGTTACAACCTCAGCTGCTAAGATTTCCTTTAGGAGGAGTTAAGAATCTCTCTTTTACATATGCTTAAATTATTAACCTCAGCCTATACGCTCGGCAGGGCTGTCAACAGGTGGGAAATTGCCCATGTAGTCGAAAAAATGCTGTATAAATTTAAAAAATGGGAGAGAGTAAGCAAAACCGGCTATTTTTGGGGACAAATCAGATAACGAAAAGATATTATCTAATTAGCAAATGGTTACGAAAGAGTGCCTGATGCTGTATATAACACGTAAATTCAGGAACGGACCTAACCTGAGTTAGGTTACTTCGTGAAATTGTAAAAATGGTCATATTAATGGGTTAGGTTAGAATAGTTAGCTGAAAAAGCAATACGCTTACTGTAATAAATTTTTATTAAAGCTCTCCTGTACAATTTGCAAAAAAATGAGTTTATGTCAGTTCGTGAAATTGATGACATATAAAATAACGGCGGGGACCGTTTAGATCGAGGGGGATTTCAGTAGTGAATTTGTGTACACTAAAATATCACTTTTGACAGAAATTACCACAAATTACCAGTAATTACCTCCAAATGACCACTCATTTCCTCTGTTAGTCCTAATTACCTCAGAAATTGCCACTTAATACCACTTAAATTCCCCACTAATTTCCACAAATGTCCACTAATTACCACTTAAATTACCACTAATTTCCACTAATTACCGGTTAAATAACCACTGAAATTTCCACTAAATACCACGAATTAGAGTTAGTTCCAAATTATGCACTTGATTTAAAACTAAATATGTAGCATGTTGCTACGTAGGTTTATATTAAACGTACGACCTTCTCGATGCAAAAATCGAGCTCGGCACATCTAAAAACCCTCTTCAAAAGTATTCGAATCGAAAAAGATCATCCACCTACGAAATTTTTTTTTATTTAATTTTTCGAAAATTTTTGTTGAAAAAAATGCTTTCGTTTCTGTCTAGGAAACAGTTAAAGACATCCATTTACATGTTACCATCATAAAAATAAAATTTTCAAAATCATATACAAGATGGTCAAAAAAAACTATATTAAAAAACATCCTTTTTCCAAATATTTCTGTACAGAAAAATCGCACGACCTCCGCGGTGCAAAAATCTAAATTGACAAACCCATAAACCACTTCCTAAAATATTCGATACAAAAAAAGATCATCCCCCTTCGAAATTTAAATTTTTTTTTCTGAAAAGAATTTTTGTGTTTTTATCTTGTAAACGGTTAAAGGGATCCATTTACATAATGATGTTACCATCATAAAAATAAAAATTTAGTTTTTTGATTTTTTTATTGTTTTTATATCGGAAACGGTTAAAGGGATCAATTTACATGTTACCTTCATAAAAAATAAGATTTTAAAAATCATATACAGGGTGGTAAAAAAATTATATTAAAAAATTGTCCTTTTTCAAAATATTTCTGTACAGAAAAATCGGAAGACCTTCTCGATGCAAAAATCAAACTCGGCACATCCAAACACCAACAAAGTATTCGAAACAAAGAAGATCATCCACCTACAAAATTTTAATTTTGCGAAAAATTAAAAGAAAAAATGTTCGTTTTTATCTCAGAAACGGATAAAGGGATCCATTTCCATGTTATCGTCATAAAAAATAAATTTTCAAACAAGTATACAGTGGTAAAAGAAATATTTTAAAAAATTTTCTCCTTTTTGCAGATATTTCGATACAGAAAAATCGTACGATCTTTTCGATGCAAAAATCGAACTCGGCATCCCCAAAAATCCCTTCTAAAGCATTCGAAACGAAAATTTTTTATTTTTTTTGTTTTTATATCGGAAACGGTTAAAGGGATTCATTTACATCTTACCATCATAAAATTTAAAAAATCATATACAGGGTGGTAAAAAAAATATATTTATTAAAATTCACATTTTTCCAAATATTTCGGTATAGAAAAATCGTACGACCTTCACGATGTAAAAATCAAACTCGGCACACCCAGAAACCCCCTCCTAAAGTATCCGAAACGAAAAAGATCATCCACCTACGAAATTTCCTACTTCGTGGCCAAATCTGAAAAAAAATGCTCAATTTTGAGACGAGAATGATATATATCATAGTAGCGTTTCGATCGACCATGAGAGACAGCAGATACTGACGTAAACCGATTTAAGATATCTCTTTCCGCTACCGAGGAAATGGAGAAAAATTAAATCAGGTTTGATGAATTAAAAAAAAAAAGAAACATTATACGACGAACGGAATACGTAGAAGTACCCCACCAAACCCATCTTTTGGCCATTTACCGTTAAGTTCTAACTCTTGCGGTTTTTGAATTACAGCCGATTATACAGCTCCTGTCAGACAGTCACGACAGACGGCAAGAGCGCACCAGTTCGTCGTACAACTGGAAAAACCTAGAACATCGCTTTACAAGAACTCCTTTGTCTGGCGCACTGCAACACTGTGGAACTCACTCCCAGGACATACCTATGTTTCCCACTAATTACAACTTACAAATATTCAAGAGCCGTGTCAATCAACATCTTCGCACACACACCGCTTGTCGAGCGCCATAGGGTCTACCTTTAGTGTGTGTGCCACTGTCATAAAAAAAAAACTTTTTATACATTTTTCGAAAATCTAAAAAAAAATCGTTTTTATCTTGGAAACAGTTAAAGGGACCCATTTACATGTTACCATCGTAAAAGTAGAATTTTCAAAAATAT
>MU182105.1:0-14523 GCA_016904865.1 Pissodes strobi | reverse complement strand
TACAGTGAATAAAAAGAGAAATGTACATGAAATAAATAATCTAATAATATTATGGAAAATAAATTAGTTGAGGTCAATATATAATTAGGTATTTAAATAAATGAAAATAATCAAGAAAAGAAGGTAATCACCCGGTAATGTTAGGTGGCTCTGGTCAACATTTCATATCTATCGATATTTCCTTGCAACAATGATTTTTATACTACTTGCAGGAGGTTTGGGTTTACTATGGTTTGCAGTCTGGATGTATTTGATAACGGATTGTCCGGAAAATGATCTTAGGATATCCAAATCGGAGCTTCAGTATATTCAATTGTCTTTGGAAGATACCAAATCGACTAAGAGACACAAAGTAGAGTGGAAAGGTCTATTCACTTCTAAAGCAGCCTGGGCCCTGAACGTAGCTTTGTTTTGTGAAAATTGGGGAGTCTGTACGCTTATGACGTTGCTTCCTAAATATTTTAAAGGTAGCGTATTGTAGAGTACAGAAAATATTCTAGTTAATATGCAGAACCTAAAACCTAAATGTTTAAATTACAGTGGACTCCTTTATCTCCTCCACTGCTTCATGTAATTTTAGGCGTGCCTATGGCGAAAAGCAGTTAACTGGAGGAAATTAAACTTTTTCTAATTATAGGAAAATATATGTTGTATATCTTGGAATCGAAGCAATTTCTGATATTAATTTAATTCATAAATGATATATTTACTTTCTTTTATTTATATAGTAATGTTTTAGATGTATTCCAATTTGACATTTCCAAATCGGGGATGCTGTCTGCACTTCCCTATGTCGCCCTGGCGATGATGTTGCAAATCAGCGGTCAGCTGATCGATATAATAGTTGCAAGAAAATGGCTGACGACGACTCAAGCAAGAAAAATGTTCGTAACTATTGGCTTCTTGTCTCAAACCTGTTTCATGTTGGGTGCTGCCTTTTGGAGCGAAGCTGTAGGCACTGTCTTCTGTTTAGTGATGGCCGTAGCCTTGGGTTCCTTCGCGATTGTAGCCATCAGGTAAATTTAATGTTTCTACTGATAGATAGTTTTTTACAAGGTAAGAAGCAAAAGAGTTAGAAGAAGGATGTGAAATAATGACAGATCTCTGATCCTAGAAAGTCCAAAAAGGTAATAGAATGTTTGATAAAATTGTTAAATAAGTGTCTGCATTAAGCTCTAAAATACCAACCACTTGGAATCCTTGTTTTTCCAGTAACTTGATTGGCATTCTTGGTCTTGGTCTATATACTATGGCTTCTTCGTTGACGATGCCCACTGGCAGAGCATCACAAATTGCACATTTTTCTCCTTCCATCGCATTTTTTTCAGGGCGTCGTCATCGAGATCAATTGCGCGTCAGTTATTCTAGCTCTCTACGAAATATAATTCAAATACGGCTGAAACGAATAAAACGTATGTGACAAAAGAGATGGTAGAAGTTTCTTGTTCTGGCAGCTTCTATTTTGAACCTATATCAATCACCATAACGTGCACGATGCTTGATGATAGATTTCAGGGCTGAGAACTAATTTACAGCAAAGAATCTTGTTCTCAATACCAGCACTAAACTTGGTTCCATCCCGATGATGAGAGTACAGGAATGTGGGTTCTAGAAATAGATGGTACTGGAGATCTCATACCAATTCTCTGATAATCTAATACCTTCCTCATATGAAGAATTTCAAGGTGCGTGTCTCATAATCAACTGGTAGACTTATTTTACGCCATGCAGTAGGTTACTGTCATATTAATCTTGCAATTTTGGCCTAGGGCTCCAGTGATTCGTATTCAGAGAATTGGCTATTGAGCAAAGTGCTTCCTGCCCTTGTGCGGTAAGGGATCTATCGTTGAGTTTTTGAAAAAGGTAAATATGTTTCTCATTTTCCAGTGTAATTGACTTTGTTGCTAACCTAAAAGATTGGCGATTTTGTGGCTGTAAGAGGTTGCATCGATTGAGGCAAAAGCTAAATGAGAAATAAAGTAGGATATGTTCTACTGGGCATACTCAAAGTGCTAAGAATGATCGTGAATGATAAAGATATAATAAATGCTTTCTCTGCGTCTCATCGTGGTCTAGATAGACTTTTCGCTCAGACATCAAATATCAAAAGAAAACACCTTGGCGGATGAACATTTTCATGGTGGTGTGTTTTTCTCTAATCGTAAGTTTCAGATCATTCCATCGTTTGATCGTTTTGGGAAATATTAGAAAGTGCCGTGCTTATCGGTGGATACTCATAGAATTTCTATATTATATCTGCACAAAATATATTTTTTATGTAAATGATACTTATTTTTTTGTTTATATTTTGATATAAATATTGTATATTTTATACATTTAATTATAGTGTAAATGCATTGGATATTGCACCTCTTCATTCCGCCATGGTGTATGGTGTAGCCAATACCTGTGGGACAGTTCCTGGAATAATCAGTCCGATAATTGCGGGATACATCATACCAACAGAAACTCCGGTAAATATTATTATGAATTAATAATTTTTCTAAAAATGTGTAAGATTTTAATTTCAATTTTAGACTGTGGAACAATGGAGAATCGTGTTCTACATAACAGCAAGTTTATACTTATTGGGTACAGTGTTTTACACGATTTTTGCTTCTGGTGTCAGGCAATCTTGGGACGTGGAACCCATGGAGTCTAAAAATCTTCAAAATGGCAATTCTGTTATTACTAGAGAAAATAATGAGGCGACAAGCGATTCTATTAATAAGAAAGATTAATCTTACCTACTAAAAATTTAATTCTACGAAATTATAGGTTATGGTTTCCAATTTTGATATTAGTCGATAACAATTGCTACGTTAATGTCCTTATAATGTAAAACTTAACGTAAGTGTTGCCAGTTGTCCAATTTTTGCAAATACAGTTCTGTTATTTTAAGCATTGTTTGTTTAAACATTTTTGTTGAACGAGCTGGCTATACGTCAGCGCAGTGCCAAAAATGGTAAAGAGAGAAGAAGAATCGATTTATTTGTATTCCTAACCAATGTAATGCACTCGAGAAATTTTGGGAATTTCTTTAAACTTTTCACAAAGTGCATAATCATAGTAATTCGTATATAACAGACGCCTTTTTTAATTTATCTGTCAAAAACAAATTAATAAATTTAGTATACCTTCCGTTAGCCAGCCTGGTTAAACGTTGGGTAAAATTTTTAAAATCGTCGACTTAAAGTATCTCCCATGAACTGGATACTAGCAACCATACCGCCAGAAAAATGCAGTAAAGCCTACGGCCGGCGGCGCCGGCGCCGGCGGTGGGAAACGTGAATTTCCCCACTGAATGAAGTTAACGGAATGACCTTCGAGGACATGGACAAGATCGAAGCGCTTGCTGACACCATAGAAAGGGAAAGAACAGCAAACACTTTGTCCAATAGGAAGGGCATTTGAAGGCGGTTGACGAAGCTTGCAGGAAATTTGGAGCACTCACTGCCATACACCAACTTCTCCTGTAAAAGCACACCAGATATTCTTTCAGAGACTGGAAGTCAAGAAAACCATTGGCAGAGAGGCATAACCAAAGTTTTCCAGAAAAGGTATACCAGCATCATTAACGGCGTCATGAGAACTGGGAAATTCTCTAACAGGCGGAAACATATTGAGGTGAGAATGTTTAACAACAATGGAAAGGTCCCCAAGTTTCCTTAAAACTATAGACCAAAAATTCTTTCATTTGCACTCAGCATGATGTCTGAAAGAATTCTCGTCAAAAGAATCAGGGATGGGACAAGCACACTGGAACTATCCTCCCAGAGCAGTTTGGATTCACAAATAGGCTCCTAGGATAGATGAAACTTTTACCCAGTAGATTCCAGATTAGGCAAGCCTCCGGAGCGGTTGATAGTAGCACTACTGTAGCGACGTAAATACAGAGGAAAAAAAATATAAAGAAATTATAATATTTTGAGGTTTGTATTTTGCAAATATCTAAGCATTATAATTGAAGAATTTTCTGCAACATGAAAAATTTTTAACCAATTTGGACTAAAAAATTATATATTATCGACCTATAATAAGAGGTTTTAAAAAAATTTAACTTTTTTTTCATAAAATATACAGGAAAAATAAAACATTTTACTTTTTACAAACATTGTTTGAGATAAATCATATAGTAATAATTGTTGGAAGGTTATTTAATTTGCGTAGTTCGTGAATTCCCTAGACTAGTTTAAATTTTGTGATTGTATATTGTCCGCAATTCATTTAACTGAAAAAAGCTCAGAAATTATGCCTCATAGCTTAGTGATTCGCCTTTGTCCGTGTCAGTATTTAAAATACAGTAATTCTTTTCGGGTACCTAATTATTTTGTTTTAAAGTCACATACCTTGATATTATGTAGACATGAAGTGCATATAAATGTGTATTTAGTACTACAGTTGGGTTATTTTCATAATTAAAATATGTTTTATATTATATTACAATGGCTTTTACTTACCTACCATTTTATACTACTTTTGAATTGTTAAGCTGAGAAAAAATCAAGGAAAGAGAATTTAAGCTTCGTTAAACAAATACTACAAAAAAAAAACTGGCAACTCTGTATTTAGGTCTAAGCATACATTATAGATTTTTCATTAACATTATAATCACAAAAGTTGGCAGCTCCAGTGCACGTCTATATTCTTAATTATTTCATTTCAAATGTATAACAAAAGTAATTTGCACAGTTTATAGCATTAAACTGTGTAAGAGTATAGAAAGGTATAGACTTAGCTTGCCAAATTCAATATAAATATTTCAAACACAAAAGTTGCTTTGTTCTTTTAAAAAAGTGTAATGTACGACTTGTATATTTATTTTCGTAAAGGGGCATCCTAATATCGTTTCTTAATTATTATAATATGATATGTTTAGTGGCATTGGGGCGATATGAATTTATAATGTTTAATCATTATAAACTAATAATTTTTATTTTAATTTAACAATTTATTTTATACGATATCTATTACTATGATAAGATACGAAATGTATTCGAATTATTTACATCAGACATCAGGCAACAAATTTCCGAGAAATTCAAATTTCTACTGCATTCTAAGACTAGATTCAGGGATTTCCAGAAAAGTCGTCTTTTGAAATTCGAGAAGTGGTGTGATGGTCAGGCCAGGGTACCCGATTTAATTCAAGAAATGTAAAACTTTTAATTAAATGTTAATCGTTCAAATGAAAAAATAAATATTGGAAGTCATTGGCCCTTGGTGTATAAATTCAAAAAACCGATAGGAAATTCAAGTTCACTAGACACGGTTTTGCGCGCGGACTATTCCACCACTTAATTCGACATTCATGCAGGTTCCCCCGAAAATCTTGATAAAAAGAAATCCATTGGTCAATAGGCGTTGCCAGGAATTTCCGTCATCCAAGTCGAGGACCCGAGTGAACTTTGCAGTGTTACCTTGAAAAGCAATTGAATGACCTTATTTTGGTCCAGAGTGGAAAAAACCCAGCTAAAACGCGAATAGCCGTTTTCGGCGGAAAAGAAGCGTCTTGCGTCATCACCAATGTTCTAATTGCTGCAGGCAAAAATTCCAGGTATTTCTGGGAGAAAGATACGCCTCGAAAGTTGCGAAATATCACGCGTTTCGTAGATGGACGGAGATTCTGGATTTTTTCTGGGGGAAAACGTGTCGAAATTTTTGCTATAAAAGCACGATTATATCGAAGAAAAAGCAGTCTTATTCTCCACTCCAGTTGCAGTAGGTCGCTATGGCCAAATTCAAAATGTTATAAGAAATATCAGATGTAGCGAGCCGCTATGCTGAATTTCATTTAAAAAGTTTAAAAAGTTAAATTAGTAATTTTGTAGTCGACAATATGGTCTTAGTTGTGACCAAACCGAGAGTAGTGCCTTTCAGTTTAAGGGCTCGTGGAAATAACGAAGTAAATAAATCCAATTCATGTAGACGGCCGGAAATTAGCGAAAAGAAGCATTGTGTGAAATTCGTCACATATCGAAGCAGCAGGTGGTGAACAGGGGTGAAGAAGGTTTCAACGACAGGTTCGGTTGTGAGATTAGGAACTAAAAAGACAGTAAGTGAATGTTAAAAAAAATCATAATGTTGTTATGCCTGTTTTGTTCGATAATATTGTTTATGAATGTACTCTAGAATTGTATGCCTATTCCATTTAACCATTAACGCTAGTACCTCCCTATAAATTGTCTTTACCAGGGAATTTTATTTGCTACATTTTAACATGAGAAAAACCATTAAACAAATCTGCTACCGTTACTCAGCATTTTATTTCTTTGAAAGTTTAGAATTTAAATCCGCAAGTATTCATGAAAAAAATTAAACTCTAGAAATTGTTGCTGAAAAATAAATCACTGCGGAAAACAGAGCTGGCTAATTGAATTTCTTTATTAGCCCATAAATGCGTGAATGACTAGATTACTTACTTGCTTGCAGAAAAACATATATTACTCTAGGAGAATTAATACATGGAACTAAATTCACAGTAATTTAATAGTAATACCGGTGAGAACAATTGTTTTATTTTGTTGAAAAGACAGCGTGTATGGGACCCGTAGATACGAGGTCGTATTAAAAATTAAGCGAATAAATTAGGCCACTATTAAAATGCTCCCTTTCAACTATTTTATTAATTTAAAAACATCATTGATGTGGCTTACATTTATTTAATTATTTTAAATATAGTGAATAGAACTGAGAATAGAAATTAAGTACCGGTAAGAGTCAGAAAGTGGTTTTAACTAGGTAGCGAAACATGGGTGTTTGCCCAAATATAACGGAAACTATTTTACGTCGCAATTAGGGTGTCAACACACTGGTACTGCGAACCCGTTTACAGCTAATGAACAAAGATTGACGAAACGACCGAAAAATACAGTAAGTAAAGGATTAGGGTCAATCGGGGCTCATTACATTGGTGTCAGGTGTGGGGTAGGTTTTTCAACCCCCAGGTAAAGAAAAACAAAATAATAGAAACATTTTGAACATTTTTTTTGTAATTTTTTTTTATCCGATCGGACGAAAAACGACACATTTCCGATTTGTTTTCTCACCGCAAAAGTCATGATTCCAGTATATTGTATTCGTTACTTGGCAACATGCAATAACTGTACAAGAATAGAAAATAACAACTAACTATTATATAACTATATTATTATAATAAAATATTAACTAGGAGATATTTTCGTCGAACGAGAGGCCTCCGTTTTGTTCTGGTCCTAATTTAAAGCGACTCATAGCCCCATTAAACAAAATTAAATTTTACTTGTAAATATCCATCCTCCTTTTTACTGTCAAATGTCACAATAGCCGAAACAGAGATTTTTAAGAAGGCACACTGTTGCCAGACGATTGCTGTAGTTTCGTTAGCAAAATTCATTAGAAAAATGGTGCGCTATAAGCACAGCTTATTCACTACCAGCTAGTCATCTTGCGGCGGCATCCTTTGATTTGGGAAAGTCAATAACCAAGTATTGCAAATTTTAGAAGAGGATCATGACTCAATATTGTTTTAAACGTCTGGGCATCTGAATAATACTTTTGACAGTTCGTTTAATTTAAATTATGCTTTTTATCGTCTAAAATCCGTTTAAAAATGATTTTAAAAGGCAAAATTGTATAAAAATCCGAAATATCCAAACTTTTTAGGGCGATAGCCGAGGCTTCGTACGAATTTGTCGTGGATTTTGAAGCGAAAATTCATTTTAAATTCAACTCTGTAACTGAACCGCTCAGGGCACTCCCAGGTAGGCGCAGTGTCCGACTTTCCAACTTTCCGATTTCGATAGATATGACTAGCTGGTAGTGAATAAGCTGTGCTATAAGTGTCTCTACCATTTTTTTTATTTAGGGGAATGATTTTGTTTTATGGCAGTAACACACACACTAAAGGGAGATCCTATGGTGCTCGACGAGCGGTGTGTGTGCGTAAATGTTGATTGACACGGTTCTTGAATAGTTAATTAGGGGGAAACAGATGTCCTGGGAGCATATTCGGATGTAACAGGCAAGATGTCCATTCGGCAGTGCCGAACGTTTCTTCATATGTGACGTGCACGGTAGCATTTAGTCGGATGTCGTGACTGTTACATAGAATCAACAAATAAGTCTTCAATTATTTAAACACTTCATGCATGGCCCTCCGCTCGCTATGGGGCGGGGGCTCAACAAACAGAAATTAACCAAAACTAACTCAAAATAAAAAAAAATACAAATTTTGGGTTAGTTTTGGTTAGCCCTTGGTTAGTTTCTGTTTGTTGAGCCCCCGTAGCGAGCGAAGCGAGCGGAGGTCCATGCATGAAGTGTTTAAATAATTGAAGACTTATTTGTTGATTCTATGTAACAGTCACGACATCCGACTAAATGCTATCGTGCACGCCACATATGAAGAAATGTTCGGCATAGCCGAATGAACATCTTGCCTGTTACATCCGAATATGCGTCCTGGGAGTGAGTTCCACAGTGATGCAGTGCGCCAGACAAAGGAGTTCTTGTAAAGCGATGTTCTAGGTGTTTCCAGTTGTACGACGAACCGGTGCGCTCTTGCCGTCTATCGTGACTGTCTGGTAGGGATGGGATTAAGCGCGTCAAATCCTGGGAAGATCCGCCGTAAAAGTACCTGTAAAACAGGGACTTCTCGGTCACATGTTTGCGGTGTTTCAGACTATCCAGATTCCGGGTCAACTCCACCGACAAGAGGCACAACTCTCTTCTGAACGGAATCAAGTAGCTTTAGGGTGTGCTCTGCTGAGGCACCCCAGATGTGTGAACAATATTCTAAGCACGGTCTTATTTGCGCATTGTAGAGCAAGATCAACTGCTACGGTGTATAAATTTTTTGTTGCGAAATAGCGTACCAAGCTTCTGGGAGGCTGATTTTGCGATGTTAGCAACGTGGTCATGCCAGGACATATTGCTGTTGACCAAGACACTCAGTTGTCCGATTGTATGAAGATGAAGGGATGGTCGATCCTGCTATAATGATATCATGGCCCGCCGTATAGACCCTCTTGTTAAACGTTGCTGCTTGGCTGATTTTTCAATGTGCATTTGCATTCATTAATCGGAATAAAAGAGACACTGATTCAATTACACTATTCCTTTGTATGTATGTATATATTCGTCAAATTTCTCACTTCATACATGGCCCTCCGCTCGCTACGGGGGCGCAACCAAACAAACCTAACCCAAACTAACCCAAGACATGCCCAAATGAAGAAAAACAAACTAAAAAATATTTGCATTTTCGAGAGGCTAATTCACCCAGACCGTACCGACGTTGCCAAATAACAGTTCAGTTTCAGTCCGAAACTTATTCACTTTTCGCATGATCCTTCGCTCGGTACGGGGGCTCAAGAAAAGGAAACTAACCAAGTGCTAACCCAAACTAACCCATGGATACCCAAAATCAAGAAAAAAACTGTTTAGAATTAAAAAAAATAAAATAAACCAACGGGATTTGAACCCGGGCCGCCGATAGCCGCCGAATTCAGACTTAACCATCTAGACCCCTCGACCACGAGAGCTCTTGCGACAAACTGATTACGTCGCGAAGACATGGCGCGAATGCAAGCAACTAAATTTGTTGGTACGGTCTGGGTGAATTAGCCTCTCATTGCGTGAAGTGTAATATTAAATATACTTAGATAGTAAACAAACACTGTTATTCCCCATAAGAAAATGTGCAACATTTGGGTTAGTTGGGTGCCAGTTTGTGCCAGGCCCCCGGTGTCGGTTACTAAAATTTCATTATTTTCACGTTACAATTTCAATATGTTCACGTTACACCTGGGAAAGTCGTAGTGGAAGTTTGCCCTTCTAGGGCAATTTAGGCTCAAAACGCGGATATTTTTTCGGATCAAATGTGGCGGATCCTCCGATTTTTTTTGGCTTAAACTACTCTATACACCCCTTTTTCTGGCGAAAAAAAATTGCAAAATCGGCACAACCTATATGTCGCCAGACCCTTAATTTGATGATATCTTTGAAGATTTTTAACCATTCTTATATTTTTCTTGCATTTGGTGATTATTATACGCGGTTAACTAATTTCTATATTTTCGGATACCTCTCTGAACTCTATTCTAAATTAAAATTTTTATTTCGAAACAATTCTGAACGTGCTATAAAGAGCGTTTTGGAACATACTTGCTTCAATATAGCCTAACATTAAATACAAAAATTGAACGCTAAAGATTTTATATTTGGGTTAGCTACGATAAATCCTTTTTTCCAAGTTAAGCGACGTCATCGATGATGTAGATACAAAACCTTCGGGAAACGAACTCTACTTATTACTACAACATATTTATGTAATACATACAACAAATATCATAGAACACTAGCCTTATTATAAAAATGAGATATTATTATTATATGACATATTTTTTACTATAAGACTGTAATATTAAAAAAAACTGTAATTAATTTTGACGTCTTAAACTAATCAATATTATCAATAATAACATGGTAAGAATAACCTCGTGCGCCTATGAGAAGGCAAGATTTTTTTACGTACTAGTCCTAGTCTTAAGGTTCACTCGCTTGGCGCACTCTATCGCCCGCCGCGTTCGCGACCTTTAAATTTTACTCCCGGTGCGCGTTAAGAAGTTTCACTTCAATAATAATCTAGAAAACTTACCTCTGCCCCCTATAAAACGCTGGACTCGAATAAAAGTATATTCATGCTAGACAGAGGACGACACGAGACGAGCCCGTAAGAACACGGTGCCGTCCGAGTTTAGTATTCATGCTACACATACCGACCGTCGCGTCGCGCGTCGGTGTGTTTATCATGAATACTAAACTCGGACGGTACCCTGTTCTTACGGGCTCGTCTCGTGTCGTCCTCGGTCTAGCATGAATAGACCTTAAACCGTAGTAAACGCAAATGATTATTAACCTAAGCTAGAATAAGTGTGGATCTAAATAGCGCACGGATGTGCTTTGAGTTCTCGTGATTTTCCGAACATTCCCGACCTATTTGCATGAGCGTTTCGGCTAGTGTGTAGTGTGAAAACGCCCAACGTGCGTTTTCACACTAACCGACACGAAAACGACAACGATGCCGGTGGACTCGTTATCTCATATAATTAAATGGGAATGCTTTCACACTCTGCGACTTGTGGGTGTCGTGTCGATGCAGTAAACGACATGTCGTTGCGTAGCAAGCAACCCTGTCGAGCCGCGGCGATTTTCGTGCAATTTACTTGTAAGTGGTGTGTGGAATCACTGGTGTTAGTTTGAATTTGTAGGCGAAACTACAGAAAAATGACCAGTTTCAAATATGACATCGTTTCATTCATTGAATTAGTGGAATCTAAGGCCTGTATTTGAGACAAAACCCATGAACATAATAAAAATATTAATTAGATTATCTAATATGTAGTCAAATGCAGGGTCTATTTTCCAAGGAGTTGGGCCCTAGGCCCTAGAAAATTTTCGGGCCCCAATATGTATTCGGCTCCCACTTGATTTTTTTTTCGATTTCGAACTGAAAATATTAATTATAATGTCGTTTTTTATTCAGATTTAAATTAAGCTTTTCTATTATTATAAATTTGCATTAATTTTAATAAAAAATAACAGATTTTAGAAAAACTAAAAAAGAAGCACGAAATAAGATTTAAAAAAATGTATTGAACCAAAGCATAAATTAGTAAAAATGAAATAATATTTAAAATAACAGAAATACACTGGGGTTAACGTTAACACTTTTCTTCGAAAAAAGTTTGGATGCATAAGAGTATACACAGCCAGATTTTTGTCGAGTTGTTATTTTTGTTTGATAAATATTAGTTTTGTTTTGGAATGTAGATTATAAAGATGGCGAAACAGTATCCTGATTTTTTTTTATCGAGGAAACGTATATTTTTAAAAGTATTCTTATAATTATGTAGTTTTTAATATTGAACATTTGGGCCCCACTTGTCATTGGGCCCTAGGCCCGGGCCTAATGGGCCTAATGGTAAAAAAGGCCCTGCTCATACGAAAATAATTAAATAACTTAATTGGGTGATAAAGCAACTTCTCAAACAAAGTATAGTAAGTACCCTCTAAATATCTCAGATTAATAATGGGATGTACCATCATGTATCGTTAACATCTCGGTATTGTTGGATGTACTCATAAATGCCTTTGCTTACATCGTTTTTTGCGCCTCAAATATAATAAATATAGTATATAGAATTTGTTAAGTATCGCCATTAATTCAGTAATATTACAGTTTATATCGGACAAATGGCAAAAATGTTAGGGATGACATAAGAAATATTAAACTGAAAAGTTCCCGCCCCCAAATAGTATGCTTCACCCCTAGGACGTTCGCCCACTTTTGCAAGTTTTCTAGATTATCTCGAGAACGGCGCATAAAAAACCTACATAGAAAAATATTCCTTATAAAATTTTCTATAAAAAATATTCCTACACATTTTTTCCTAAAATTAATAATAATATGAGAAATAAGGCGTATTATACATAAGAGTTACTTCCGGCTAACACAGTAAATGCAATCTAATATAGTATAATACTCGTATAATATAAATTCCAATGCTGAACACCAAAAAGTTGGCAGTAGGCTACTGACCTCACTTAAAATTAAAATAAATTTGCTACTTCCACTCTGTTAATCCTATACAACTTCTCGATTTTTAAAGAAGTAATATTGTATATGGATCGTACTTGATTCCATACCACCTCAAATGTAAAGTACCTGACGCTTTTTTACTGACAATTTTCGGAAGCGTCTAACTGCACCAAAATGAATTTCGATTGGGAAGCTTCGCGCATGGTCAGTTTTTGGCACACATTTGGCAAAAAGCTTAAAATTTTTGGTAAATTGCTTTCAGCAAGCCTGGTGGCGCAGTAGTTAGTACTCTGTGCGTGTGACACGACGCGACAGCCCCGGTTCAATTCCCGTCAGTGGCGAGAGATGTTTTTTTATTTTTATAAGATTATGTTTGTAAAAAGTTTTTTTCTTTATTTTGGACATGGCTTGGGTTAGCTTTAGTTAGTTTTTGTTGGTTGCGCCCCCGTAGCGAGCGGAGGACCATGCGTTTAGTGAAATAGTCAACGTATCATCGTGCGTGAAACTTCTCAATCGAAATCTATTCTGGTACAGCTAGACGCTTGCGAGCTTTACGAACATTTATATCAAGTCAGGGGAGTTCGATGAGTGCGTCAGTGGCGACAGGAAGGGGATTACGTAAACGCGTGATTGGGAAACGGTCGGCAGGCGAGGAAATAGACGCGTAGCGCTGCGTATATAGCATCTAAATATGTGTTAGTGGAAACGACCGGAAGGCATATTCAGGGACCCTACCTAAACGGTATAGTAGTAATCTTAGACCATTTAATGGTCTAAGGTAGTAATGCGGTGCTACGATTAATAGCCTGAATGTCAGGGGGGTTGCATTTTTACCACTTATCAGAATTACCTTTGCCTTTACGGTCCAGTGAATTGCTTTCAACAGGTCTGATGGTGCAGTGGTCAGACCCTGTGATTGTGATACGGGAGGCCCGCGTTCGATTCCCATCGGTGGCAAAACATGTTTGTTTAGGAAGAAGTTTCACTTCTAGCAGACACTTATTAAGGTAGAAGTTTCACTTCTAGCAGGCACTGACGACAGCCCGCATTTACATTTGGCGCTCGCCCTCAGAGGAATGCATCATCGTAGTGACTTTGAGACGTCACAATAGGTGTAGTGGGAGAAAATAAAACTTGTTACACTGTCGAGTGTAAAATAGTGGTTATCAATTTATATTTTTACTTTTTTTTGGATAAGACCACTTTGGGCGCTTTGGATAATAAGCCATACATATATTTAACGGATTATAATCCCCGCCCTGATTTCGTTTGCGCTTTATTTACCAAACAATTAGACATCCTAAGGGAAATTGTTACAGAACCGTTTTTGTAGGGAATTTTGTGAGGAACAACTTTCTATATAAGAAATTTTACCTACTGTTTCGTAAATATTCTGAAAAAAAAATTAAATTGGGATGGAAACCATGTTGTAAGGGACGAAGCACAAACCGTAGGGGTGGTAACTTTTTGGTTTACTAATATTTATGCTGTCCTTAATATTTCTACAAATTTTTAAAACTTTCCAAATGGTGTCCGATATATTCAAATTTTAAATGTGTAAACCACCTCGTGCCGGCATCGTTGTCGTGTCGTTATCATGTTGTCGTGTCAGCCAGTATGAAATCGCATTTGATTAGAGCGCCAAACACTAGCGCACGGCCGATTTAGACTAGAGTGAGTACGGGAGGAGGTCGTCGTCGTTGGACGCTCAGCGTTTCGATCGTCGCCGTCGTAGCCTTGATTTCGCTCTTATAAACAATGTATTCTGCGGTCATCACTTTCGTTCCTGCGCATATTTCACTTTTCGCATGGCCCTCCGCTCGCTAGGGAGGCTCAAGAAAAGGGATTTAGCCTAGTGCTAACCAAAACTAACCCAAGACACCCAAAATCAGGATATCAGGTATCAGTATATCAGGGTGTTCAGGCCGCAGCTGATGGCAAAT
>MU182104.1:536190-558548 GCA_016904865.1 Pissodes strobi | reverse complement strand
TGCTTACTAACCCTTTTGGCGTGCCCCAAGGGTCGGTATTGGAGCCTCTTTTATTTATTTTGTTTATAAATGACTTGGCCACTATTGATATATATTGAGCCATATCACTTTATTTGCAGACGACATTACAGTTTTATTGCTGGGCCAAGATATACAGGTATTGACAACCCAAATATCTGCGGACCTGCCGAAAGTAAAAAAAAAATGGTGTGATGCTAATTGCCTAATTTTAAATACTAACAAAACTAACATCTTAAATTTTAAATGCAACGTCAATAACTTGCAACTGTAGGGTAATACGATTGAAACTAAAGAGGTCACTAAGTTTTTGGGAATATGTATTGACACTAAACTTAAGTTTTCAGAGCATATCAATGGACTTACTAAGAAATTGGCATCCGCATGTTATGCATTAAGAATAGTTACAAAATATTTAAGTCATGCAATTTCAAGGACAGTTTATTTCTCATTAATTGAGGCAAACTTGAGGTACGGTATCGCTTTTTGGGGCAATAGTGCCAAACAGCTTATTAACTCTGTTTTTATCCTCCGAAAGCGAGCAATAAGATTTCTTTGGGGATTAAAACCCAGAGATCGTTGTAGACCACATTTTGTGTGGGAAGGATTGTTGATGCTAACTTGTGCTTTTATTCTTGGAATTTAATTTGGAAAAAGTGCAATAACATTCCTAACGTATCCAGGTACAATACCCGCAGTCGTAATGTATTGCAACTGCCAACCCCACGTTCTGCACTCGCAAAGGGTTCGCTAATATATGACAGCATAAAAATGTATAATGATAATGCTAGAAATTGTGATAGTGATGTGATTTTTAAACGAAAAGTAAAAATATTTCTGTTGGAAAAGGCATATTATGACCTGGATGAATATTTTAATGATGTATTTTATTGTCCTGGGTATGCCAGGTGACGCGAAGGTTCCTGAGATAGGTTTCGAGGGGCTAAACTTCCTCTTCCCTACAAAGGAGGACTGGACGGAGGGAAGGATGGGAACCTGGGATGGGCTAGTCTGGTTCACAGACGGGTCCAGAATGGGAACACTGTTCGAAGCAGGTGCGTACTGTGAGGCACTTGGCGATCACACTACGGTTTTCCAAGCGGAAATTTTTGCGAACATGATGGGGGTCTGGGAGTCGTTAAGGCTCAATGTCGGTGGCAGGAGGATTTTCTTCTGATCCGACAGCAAGGATGCACTCATGGCGCTGAAGTCGGTTCTGTTGGTAAGGGAGTGTAGAAGCTGGCTGGTTGAACTTGCAAAGCGAAAAAAGGTTACGCTGATCTGGGTACCGGGAGTACCGGGAAACGACACCGCCGATGCCTTAGCCAGAGAAGGCTCCGCACGCGCACCCAAACTAACCCTGTATGGGGATCGCCCAGTGTGTCCGCGAAGGAGCTTTGGAGGCCTGGATGGAGGGTCGGGCGGAGGAGGTATGGCGGACGGCTCCGGGGATGAGACAGACGAGGCTCATGAAACATGGGCCTGCGAAGAGTCTCGCCAAGGGGCTGTGGTGCCTACCTAGGAAGGAGTGCAGGGCCCTGGTAGGATTCTACACAGGGCATTGTAGGCTTAGACGGCACCTGATCCTGCTGAGAATTGCAGAGGAGGCGGAGTGTAGATGGTGCATGGAGGATGACGAGACCCCATACCATCTACTTACGGAATGTCCCGCCTTTGCGTGGGCAAGATTCAGAATCTTTGGCGTGATGTCGATCGAGCCAGATTCAGTGCGTCGTGTTAGTCTGAAGGAGATGCGAGCTTTCTTAAGGAGGACCGGCATCATGGAGGTTCTCTAATGCGGGCTGGAGGCACAACGGGTCCAATTGGTGGCCTTAGTGCAAAGCCCGCTAGGGGCCACCCCTTCCATACTGATACTGATGTATTTTGAGAAACTGTATGTCTTTAATGGATTTTTTTCATGTTTTTTTGAAACCTTTTATTTTTATCTTGTGTTTTTTGTATGCCTTGACTACTTGAATTTAAATATTTTAAAGTGATAAATTATGTTTGTTTCTGTTGGATTTTTATATTACACTTATTTTTTTTTACTTTAATTTATATTTTAAATTTACATATCCGCCCGCTTTTCTTATTTGACATGCTGTTTTTTTATATATATGTGGGTTAGTTTTTTCTTTTTTTTTAACCATTATAGTAATATTTTAATTTGAATGTAGTTTAGGTACAGCTTTGTTTATAAGAGTTGGTTCTTCAAACAACAAAGCACTTTTTGACTTTAACTACCACATTCGAATTTATAATATTAGTTAGGATTCTTTAATAATACTTACTGGCAGCTTCAGAGGGGATTAATTCACTGCACAAATTCGACACGAAAATCTACAAGGCTTATTAATTTACCAGCTACTTATCTTGGGCCGACATCCTTTGATTTTGGAAAGTCAATCCCCATATTTTGCAAATTTTAGAAGAGGGCTATGACTTAATATTGTTTTAAACTTCTGGGCATCTGAATAATGCTTTTGACAGTTCCTTTAATTTAAAATAATAATATGCTTTTTTAGCGTCTAAAATCCGTTTACAAACGATTTTAAATGACAAAATTGTATAAAAATCCCAAAATTCGCACATTTTTAGGAAGATAGCCTTGGCTTCGGACGAATTTGACGTGGATTTTGAAGCGAAAATTCATTTTAAATTCAACCGTCCATTAAAAAAACAAACTTTGCAAATTATAGAAAAAGGTAACGTCTGGGCATCTGAATGATACTTTAGACGGTTCGTTTAATTTAAAACATGCTTTTTTATCGTCTAAAATGCGTTGAAAACCGATTTTAAATGGCAAAATTGTATAAAAATCCTTCACGGACGTCCTGTATTACCTTGCTCCTCAATGCGACGGCTTATAATATCACAATCGGTTTACACATTTCCGTCCCCCAAATTCAGTCCCATTTGCCGAGATTTACCCTCATATCGTCGCGTAAGATGTTTACACATGAAGATAAAAATCAAAAGCGGGACAACACACAATTGAAAATTCAAACTCACTCTTCACAATCATATCATTAAACTTTTCAGTTTTCGGACATCAAAAGTTCTAGCATTTTTCTGTCAGCAGATATCAATGTACCACCATGAACAGTGTTTGATCGGCAATAGCTAGATAACAAGACATAGTCGTTCAAAAAAGTTGGTTCATCCTTCTTAAGCCAATGTTCTGTGAGGAGAACAAAACGTGGATAGTGAATATTATCGAGGAAAAGGTTAAGATCATCAATTTTATGACGTCGTAATTTTTGACAATCAACAAAAATAACATTACTAGATACATAGGTAGTAATTATATAGGTAAGTATTATACGGAAATTAATTAAATAAATTATTGAGAATGATTATAAGAGGTATTGAATATTTTCAGCGCTAGTTCTGAAAATATTTTCCGCATTAGTGCGGAAAAATTAATTTTCCACACTAACATCAGTATTGAAAGTAAAATTTTCCACACAATTGTAGAAAAAATAGATTTACTAACCGACTGTATGAATTCTTCCACCTTGGTTTGCATTCCAAAAACTTCAAAGTAAGCGTTCACTAGTTTGTAACTGCACATGATGGGATGACAATTACTTCGCCAACCGTCAACCAGAGGTCCGCGGCCTGTTTTCACAGATTTGAAAAATTTTAGATCTTCTTCTTCCTTATAGTGTTTTGCCGACACTTCGTCATATGCTATGTCGATATTTTCTACGAGGCGTTCAGCTAGCTGCTCCGGAGTCAAATTTAAACACTAAAAGTATAAGATTTAACTTCGTTAATATGGATATCGCAATATAAATAATTGTTACCATACATGATATTTTCAAATCATCAATCAAATTCAATTCAAGCTTTATTGTTAAAAAATTAAAAACTAACTATGATTTAAATCAAATAAGAGAATAAAATTATAATTAAATTGAACGCAGTTGCGGTCTGTCTTCGGAGAAGTGGACACGTTGGAAACGAATTACATCGGGAATTGATGCTTTTCGCTTAGAAAAAGTGTTCTGGCCCTCTAGGCGGATTCTGAAAAGTCGTAACGTGTTAGTGGTTGTGAGGGGTAAGTCACTTGAGGGAGAATGCATCCTAATTAGGGAGAAACTTTTCTTTGCACGTGAAAGCGTAGCCAGGTGGCAGCCTGAGAAACAGCCCCCCAAGAGACCCTCTATCTAACAGAATACGGTTATACTTTCACCGAGTGGACCTCAGAGAATTTACTAGTCCTGCCTTGAAAAAAAGCATCCGTTTAGTAAATGTCGGTGGCCGAAACATGGTTTAGAACCAGACAAGGTCACGGTTACCACCATCCAACAAGGGTGTAACCCATCTGAGAGGAACGCCGCAGCTCTGGCTAAGCCCGGATGGTGGTCGTGCTGGAAATCTTGTATAACCCCTTGTAAAGGGGGTGGTATGGCACTGTTACAAAGAAAAAAAAGAATAAAATTTAAATAACCCCACAGGAAGCGGGAAGTTATAAGAATTGTCTAGAGAAATATATGGTGTTTTATTTCCCTTATCAGTAACATTTACCACATAACGATCACAACGAGACAACCCGACACTACTAAAATTTTCTTTTGCAGCATGTAAAGATTTTGGACAAATTTGATGTTGTTCAGGTTTATTTCATGCCACATGTTTAGGTATATTTTAGGGACAAGGGGATACCATCTATTTTCTAGCAGGCTAGTTTGGAGTTAGATATTGTATTTTAGAACTTCATATCAACAAAATCAGTTATACAGTGAAAAAATAAAAGCAGTAAACATTGAAATTATAAAATGAGTTTATTCAAATTTCACTCCGTAAGCCAAAATAAGCCCTATTTTGGCTTACGGAGTGAAATTTGAATGAACTCATTTTATAATTTTAATGTTTACTGCTTTTATTTTTTCACTACTACTAAGTCGCTTTTTAAATGTTTTTTTAGCAAGCAGTTCTCTATTAATTATTTGAGGAAGTTGGTTTGGTAGATCTTAATACACTAATAAATAATTGATTTCTTTATTATGTTAGGTGCATGGGTTAGAAGTGCATAGTTAGGAAAACATACTATTATAAACATTTTGATATTACGGCTATTTTTTCTGTACATTACAGCTATTTCTGTCATAACTTTGTTTACGTCCTGGATAAGGTCGATAAAACGGTATTAACTATTGAACAGTCAGTCAATATCATGATATTTTTAACTATTAGAACAAACGTAGTATGATATTTCATTTTCAACTGTCAATTACTTAACTACAACTTAAACTCAAGGTGGGAATAAAATTCCTTTCCTCAAAATTGATGTTCGAATCACCCTCTAATGAAAATGAATATGAATTAAAAATCTGAGATGAAAAATTTACTAACATTTCATAATGGTGACCTATACATGCAGTTTAAGAAAAATATTTATCCACTTCGCTGAGAGTTCCCCAAGAATCTTTTATATCGAAGGACTATGTAACCTCCATGTGCAGAGCTTATTTTGCAATTAAGTTGCCAAAACTATGCACTCTGGACTGTCCCCTGTATTTAGAGGTATATACACTAAATTGTACAGTCGTGTTCCATGAAGTGTGGGACGAAGATTGTGTTTTGTAAACCTGCTCATGGTTTTCTAAAGTACATGTGTGGTACAAGATTCAGTAAACAGGGCGGTATGCATACAAATCAAAGAATTTAAACTACACTACAAAAACCTATTTAGATGCAAATTATTATTTGACTACTAATTTTTCAAATTTTAAAACTTTTTTAAGTACGTACAAATTTTAAACAAACGCATAATAATTCTTACGTTTAGTGCTGCCTCGTTTAACTAAATACCTAATACAAATGAAACAAAAATTTTGTAAAAAAGTTTATATTAATAAAAATGTTATAACAAACGAACTGTTATAAGAAATAAAAAAGAAATCGTTCTATTAATATTTCATCATGGTTCCACCTCCTTCCAAAATTTGTTCTAATCGACGCGTTATTGATAAGTAAATTTTTTGCATTAATTCTGCATGATTGCTAAGCTCATCCCAGGTTCCATCAATGGCAATTATATCATTTCAATGTTTCTTTCGTTAATGGCGTGTTCCAACAAGCTTGAAATGAGCAGTTGTGGTTACACTTTACAAGGCTGGTGACCAGAATTCCCGGTGAATTATCGTCCAGTCGCGTTGCTGTCGACATTGGCTAAGGTAATGCAAAAATTGGTTTAAAAAACGGATGGTAGCATAAGATATTAAGCACTGCGCAATTTGGGTTTCAGAAGGCTTTTTGGCAGGAGTATGCCAATGGCTCTTTTCCACAATGCTGGGAAATGACTGTTTTCAATAAGGCTATATATAATATGTATGGTTGATAACGGTACTACGAAGCCGGAAGCCCTAACATTCTTATATTAATATGATATGTTCCTTGAGCGTTAGTTTTAATATTATTTAAAATAAAACCAATATCATCTATTATTGCCAAGGAAAACTAAATGAATAGAATAGAATATTTATTGATAAACTCCATACATATAGCACTTTTACACGTCAAAAAAGGTTTGGATACACAATCATAAAATCAATAAAAGTAGTATTAACATAGTTCTAAAATTTTAAAATACAAAAACTTAACATGAAATTTAAAATTTAATTACAGAGTATAAAAAAACACTCTAAAAGACGCCAGATTAGAGCTGAAAATACTCCTGAAAGTCATAAAAAGCTTTGCTAAGTAAAAAAAAATTAAACTTTTTTAAACTCTTTGTTTCTGGTGGAATGGCTATGAACCTCTTGGTGTGCTTGAAATAGTGGCAAGTTCTGCCTAACATACATAAGGCATTGTAAAATGTAAGCACCGGGGAGCGTCAATATTTGCAGGTCCACGAAGGCCTGACGACAATCCTCTCGGTAGCCCAACCCAGCCGTTAACCTTATACACCTTTCTTGTAATTTAAAGACTTTGATGGCATGAAGAGAATGACCCCATTCGAGAATCGCATAGCCCATGACCGAGCTGAAGTAACCATGATACGCTGCTAGTACACTCCTTTTGGAAACAAATCCTGAAATATTTCTTATCAGGTACACTGACTTAGAAAGCCTGCCACAAAGCTGCTGAATATGACACTCCCATGTCATTGTGGAGCTCAGGAAGACACCCAAAAATTTTACCTCATCAGAGCAATGTACTCCAGCAAACGGTGGTCTACTTTGTTCCTCCTCAGGGTGAAATTTATGGACTGTGTTTCTTCCCCATTCAGACACAGTTTATTTAGAAGAAACCAGTTTTCGATGGTCGCAGTAGCCTCGTTAATTCCAGAAACTTCTATTTGGAATGTTTGGTAGGCTGTAAAAATAGTGGTATCATCTGCAAAAAGGATCAGTCCCTCTATTCCTTGTAGGTAGGCAAGGTCATTCATAAAAATAAGAAATATGATAGGCACTAGGATCGATCCTTAGGGAACTCCATATCTCACCATGCATGGGGTCGAAATAATACCATTAAAATGGACTGACTGTGTGCGGACCGACAGGTATGAGGCTATTAATTGAATACTATCTGCCTGAAAAACCATGTGGGGTTGTTTGGAAAGAAGGATATTATGTGAGACGCAGTCAAAAGCTTTCGTCAAGTCCAGACATGAGGCGTAAGTATCAAGTCCCTCCTCAAAACACGTCTCACAAAACAGTCAATGGCTAGGGCAGTGCTCCTTTTTGTTTCTAAAATCAAACTGATTTTGAAAGAAGAGATTGTTTTGTTCAACATGTGCACTTATTTGTTTTTCAAGACCGATTCAAAGATATTTGATAAAATTGGTAGGAGGGAAATAGGTCCATAATTTGTGCATTTCAGCACCTGAGGAAACACATTACAGTCAATAGCCTGGTTTACAAGTTTTGTCAAACAAGATGAGATTTTTCGGTTTTTATTATTTTTGTATTGATGTCATAGCAGTCCTTGCTTTTGCTTGGTTTTATTTCATCAATCTTTTTATTAAAGGAGCCATGGGAGAAATTAAAAGAAACGTGACTTGCATTTTCACTAAGGTATTCCGAGAAATGCTTATTGGATGTGGGAAGGCATTGAATTACCTGATCTGCTATGCTAGAAAAAACTATTGAGAGAAGATGTATCCAGTATTGAGGAAGATCTCGAGGTGGGGCTGGTGGGGGAGGGTTGATTACTCTTTATAACACGCCACACGGCCGATTGGGGGTTTTCGTAATAAGCTGATTTTTTGGCTCTTGACAGCTCTAGGCGGTAAGTGGCTCTATATTCTTTGATAGTCTTAAGAAGCATACGCACAGGATTTTGCTTATTTAAAGAGGCTATTAATTTCAGTCGCTCAGACATATTTCTTAAATTTCCTTAGTGGAATTTATTGTTATGGCAAAACTTATTTTTTTTTAGTGCAATTGTACGATACATTTTGCGAAAAAGAAGAGAAGTAATTGTTAATTTCTTGAGGATTGGAAAGATTAGTGGACATCGCATTTAATTTGTTAGATCGAATATTTAAATCTTTTAGGGTTTTCCATGTGTTGAATGCATTTTGTTCTGCAGTGATATTAATAAGATAGCTTTTTTAGACTGTCTAGTGGTAGAAACTGCACGGTTACGTAGAGATCTGTAATTGTCGCCATCCAAGTTATTCCTTGTTCATTTATACTTTTGCCAGGCTTTATTACTAAGTTGCTTAAGATTTCGAATCTCTTCATTCAACCATGGTGTCCTTGGCTTACTGATTCTTGCCTCTTGAAACTGCGCATGTCTGCCAAATCGGATGATAATTAGACTGTTAAACATTAATATTTTATTATCAGTGTTAGGTTCCCTAAAAAGACTATGCCATGGTAAGTTTTCTAGCTCATATTGAAATCTGCGGTTCTGGTGCACATAAGGTAACTTCTTAATAATAGGTTTTTTGGAAAAATTTTGGTACCAATCGATTCGTTTTTTTATTTTCTTTCCAAAAAAGTGAGGATCATCGAGATATTATCACGTTTTTTTGGTAAAAAATTGATATTAAATGTTCGTAATGTCGGTGCAATAAGCCATACTTTTATGTCAGAAGTGACGTTTTAAAGACAATTTACGCATCAAGTAGTATTTTTCAAATTTCAAATTTGACAAAAAACTCAATATTTTTTGATAAATACAACTATCATTCATTTTGTGAATATTTTTATATGCAAATTATTAAAAACTTTAAATTATTGCAACTTACATGGGGTCTGGTTGAAAAGGTAATAATTTATAGGTTGTCCGCCTTGCAAACTTTCTTTTGTTTTCAAGGGGGTGTCTAGAGTAGTTCAAGCGATTCTGGTTGAGATAAAGCCAAGAAAATTTGAAGAACCACCACATTTGTGTCTCCAAAGTTCAAGTTTTAAGTTTAAACTTGTGTAAAATCACTAAAACACCTTACTACTTGCGCAGGTGAAAATCAAGATCAAACCAGCAAACCTGAAGCAAGCAAATTTAAAAATTTTAAAACGGTAAATAATTGATATTTGACATACTGACACGGAGGTCTCGGTCAAGGTTGCCAAACGTTGCATATTTCTCTTATTGAAAATAAGGCAATGTGATCGCCCTTTAGCCAATCCAAAGTAAGCCAAATAAGCGCGCTACATTTCATGCGTTGGCCAGGTTGGCCTCCGCACACTCCGGGAGTAAAGCGAACTGAAATTAATGTAATGAAATCTGTTTTATGAAATAATTTATTTTTTTACTTAGTTTCGGTTGGTTGTTGTGTTTGCCATTCGAGCGAGAGAAGTGAGTAATAATTCAAACTACTTACGACTTATTATGAACTACACTCCGAGCTACCTACGACCATTGTTTATATAAATATAAACAATGTTACGACCTACTCCGAGCTACCTACGATCTACTCCAAGCTACTCTAAGCTACTTACGATCTGCTCCTAGTTACTTCTAGCAACTCCGCGCTACTTACCACCTACTCCGCGCTACCTACGACCTTCTCCAACCTCGTCTCGGTTGTCTATATCATACTCCAAACTGGTCTAAGTTACTTATGACCTACTCCAAGCTAGTATGAATCACTCCACGCTATTTACGACCTACTCCAAGTTACTCCGCGATACCTACGACATAGTCCAAGCCAGTCTGCGCTACCTACGAGCTACTCCAACCACTCCAAACTAGTCAGAGCCACTCCGCGCTACCTACGCCCTAGTTCGAGCAATCTACACACTACTCTGAGCTACTTATGACCTGATCCAAGCTACTCCGAGCCACTCCGCGTTACTTACGACCTACTCCAAGCTACTTACGACCTACTCCAAGCTACTACGAGCCACTCCGCATTACCTACGACCTACTCCAAGCTACTCTGCGTTACCTACGACATGGTCCGACCTACTCCGAGTTAGTTTGGGTTACCTTTGGGTTAGTTCCGTCTCGTTTTATGCACTACGGACTTACGAAGCGCAAGCCATTCTTCATTCACACCTTGGAGAAACAATTTTGGTTAGCATGGGTTAGTTTGGGTTAGCTTGGGTTAGTTTGGGTTAGCTTGGGTTAGTTTGGGTTTGCTTGGGTTAGTTTGGGTTAGTTCCGTCTCGTTTTATGCACTACGCACTTGCATGAAGAATGGCTTGCGCGAAGCGCAAGCCATTCTTCATTCAAACGTCGGAGAAAGAATTTTCGTTAGCTTGGGTTAGTTTGGGTTAGTTCCGTCTCGTTTTATGCACTACGCACTTGCATGAAACGTCTCGGTTTAGGCACTACGCACGTGCCATTCTTCATGCAAACGTACGGGAAACAATTTCGGTTAGCTTGGGTTAGTTTGGGTTAGCTTGGGTTAGTTCCGTCTCGTTTTATGCACTACGCACTTGCATGTAAATGGCTTACGCGAAGCCATTCTTCATTCAAACCTCTGAGAAACAATTTCGGTTAGCTTGGGTTAGTTTAGGTTAGTTTGGTCTCGTTCTATGCACTACGCACTTGCTTCGCGCAAGCCATTCTTCATGCAAACCTGAGAGAAACAATTTCGGTTAGCTTGGGTTAGTTTGGGTTAGTTTCGTCTCGTTTTATGCACTACGCACATGCATGACGAATGGCTTGCGCGAAGCAACTACCAAGAACAAATATCTCTTAAATATCTGTATATTTGTATTATAGTTTTCTCATTCCGCATGACCAGTGCCAAAAAAGACATAGTTGCTGCCGAATTGGTACTTTCGATTTTTCAAAAAACGATCCTATTAAGACTGAGTACTGCTTACGGCATCCGTTGCAATAAAAAAAAATTCCAAATGGTTTGTCCGCCCGCTGTTTAATTGTGCACTGTCTTCGGCATCGCCGATTTTTACACCTTAAATTCTCCCTTAGTAATACCACAGCTTATTCAATAACCAGCTACTCATCTTGCGGCGGCATCCTTTGATTTGGCAAAGTCAAGTGAAAATTTTAGAAGAGGGCCATGAGTTAATATTTTTCTAAACGTCTGGGCATCTGAATAATACTTTTGACAATTCGTTTACTTTAAAATACGATGTTTTATCGTCTAAAATCCTTTTGAAAATGATTTTAAATGGCAAAATTGTATAAAAATCCGAAATTTCCGGTCTTTTTAGGGCAATAGCCGCAGCTTCGGGTAAATTTGTCGTGGATTTTGAAGGGAATATTCATTTTAAATTCAGTTCGCTTCGTGTCATTACATGGCCTGAAAAATCACGGGACCGTGAAACTGAACCGCTAAGGGCACTGTCAGGAGGCGCAGTGCCCGACACTCCAACTTTCCGATTTCGATAGAGATGAATAGCTGGTTACTGAATAAGCTGTGGTAATACTTTACCTACTAAAACATCGTATAGTTCTCATTGCTATAATTTAATACGATTTCATATAGCTCGAATGAACCTTAAAATTCCATTTTTATTGCGTTTCGATCACGATCTTTAAACAGCTTTCGAAATGCTGTCAACAAATCGACATTAACGGTTTTAAATTTGGCTTTTGTTAATTTTGACATTTTGCCTCGCATTTTGCAAAGCCTACTTGATGCTTAAATTGCTTTAAAAACGTCGCGTCTGTAATGGAAATATGGCTTATTGCACCGACATTACGAACATTTAATATCAATTTTTTACCAAAAAAACATGATAATATCTCGATGATCCTCACTTTTTTGGAAAGAGAATCGATTGGTACCAAAACTTTTCCAAAAAACCCATTATTAAGAAGTTACCTTATCTGCACCAGACCCCGTATATTTATATCTATAAATATTAGATTGTGATCAGAAATACCCTCAGAAGATAGTACTCCATATTGTTGAATCAAATCTGTACCATTTAAAAAGACTGGATCAATCAGAGAGCTCGATCTTTCTGTCACCCTCGTAGGTTCATCTAGAATTTATGAAAAACGATAGGCTTCAAAAATGTTAAGGATAGGATTGTTTAAGTTGAGAAAATTTGCGTTAAAATCTCCCAAGCATAAGAATACATATGCGGTTGGGAAGACGTCACTCAATATGTTGTCAAAATCCGTAACAAAGCTGTTAATATTGGTGTTAGCAGGTCTGTAAAATGCGCCGATTACAATATTTCTGTTACGTAAACTAATCTTTAAGAACAGATATTCCAGAGCCTCAGAAATATGAAAATCTAAATGTAATTCACGGACATTCAAGTATGGTTTAACGACTCTGCCGCCTCGGCAGTATTGTCGGAGAGACAGGTTTCAGTTAGCATAACAACATCGTAGCCGTTAGTGTTAATCAAACCAGTAAACTCATTATAGCCCGTAAAAATTGATCAGACGTTTAAGTGAGCAATTTTCATAATAAGATATTATCAGGGGGTGTCATATAGCCACTTATTAATTCATTTTTTGGTTAAAGCACGAGTCCGGCACGCACCAAGAGCAAAAAGAGGGGAGCCCGCCCGGTCTCCGAAACTTAAAAATAAAAAAATATTATAATATACCTCTCCCTTTTCCTTCGCTATCCAAATGTAATTATTTAGCTATGACTTGTCTTTATTAAAATAATATACCTCTCTTTAATTTGACAACAGAAGGTTATTTAGGTCTGGGGCATTAAGATCCGCTCCTGATTTACATTATCCTTCGCATCTCCGCCGTCCTTCATTACACTTTGTAAAGTTATCAAAAAACATGATGATTCAACCGTCCCAGGCCCGGTCGCTCGAGCTCGTCGCCCTGTTGCGTCATTACAATTTTGTACCGTTCGGTACATCGTATCTTTCTTTTGGTTTTAAGAAGAAAAATGTCTAAAATCGTATTTCAAGACAGTGAAAGTGTTAGTGTTTGCGTCGCAAAGAAGGCGAAAAAAAGGGGCAATATTCATCGTAAGAAGCAAATCAGGTCCATATAAGATTATATGCCAAAATTTCAAAAATACATAAATACCGGGTTATCTTAGATATATAAAACAGAAACTATCTCTCGTATAAAAGCAAACTAAATGTGTATAATACTAAACTGTAGTACTATGAATAAATATGACACTTGTAACCCTTAATTTTTTACTTAATAAAATTAAAATGAAAAGACTCTCAAACTTCCAAAACTAACTATATTAGAATAAAATAGAGTGCAAACTGGTTACAGTCAAAAATAAGAATATTAATTTTTTTTTTTGAGTAAGTCTAAGAGTGCCCTTTTCTCACGAAATTAACCCCTAAAAACTAGCCACAAAGGCAAGCTGACTCATAATTTACGCGCGACTAAATCCCAAGTTGGGTATTATTATGACTTTGTATGGCGCTCCGCTCGCTTCGCTTGCTACGGGGGCTCAATGAACAAAACCCAAAGCTAATGCAAAATTAGGAAAAAAAGGTAAATTAATAGAAATTAATTATTATAGAATTTTTAGAGGCACACTATACCCCTACATTTGCCGATGTAAAGGATATATGTACCGACAAAAATAAAACGGTATAGTGTTATGGATTTGCAGATACATAAACAAATAACCACCATACTATTGCAACCCTCTTACATAAGAAGACAACATGCAAGTTCTGTCTATGGTTCATCATATCCCATTCTCCTTACGTTACAGTATTTGCAGATACTGTAAATATACAAAAAAAATCGCTGCATTTGCAGATGCAGTCGATAGCATAACGAGGGTTAAGCAGCACGCAAAAGGGTGAAAAGTTCGTTGTATTAGCAGATACAATCGATCGTACCCTCCACTCTCTGCAATCGCAGTTGCAGGTAGTGAATATATTCATGAAGCAATTTTTCTGTTCAAAAACAGAAATTACATCATTTGCAGATGTTGTAAATATGGCTAATAGATCGTTGCATTTGCAAATGCAATCGATACCATAAGTAGCAAAACCAAGGAAATTCTTTTGCATTTGCAGATGCATTGGAAGATCCTCTCATGCTAGCTGAGGAAGTAACTCATTCGAATTGAGACTTACCAATATCAGAAACAACTACATACCCAGATAGTTTTTAGATGGAACCATTACTTATTTAAGGGACTAAATAATAATAAAAAAACAGTATGATAGAGCAGTATCCGCCAACTGCAATGTCCTCAGACCACTAAAATTAAATCTTGAAGCAAAAACTGTACTAAATCCTGCAACTGCACGCCAAAACAACTACTTCTATCAATTACAGAAACAACTAGTCCGTGGGTTTTAGCTGTCCTTTTCAATAATTTAAATTGAACTAATAGTATACGTTCAAAATTGGCAGAAATTAAATATAAACAGCTCAACAATAACGTGGGTACAAGATTATAAAATCCCTTTCAAGGACACCACTCCAGATTAGCAAAGTACGTTGCGACATTAAGGGCCGTATTTGTGGTTGTTTCTTGAGGCTTCCTTAGACCTTAAGCATGCCTCAGAATCTTAGAATAGACCTGACAGATTTGTCAAATAATTAAATATACCCTATTCTAATGTTTCCTTAATCAGGGAAGCCTCAAGATTTGACTATAAATTCGGGTCTAAGAACTGTATCAATCGGCGATTAATCAACTTTTAGAAATCGTGGCTGTCGAGGAATGTAAATCGGTGGATGGCGAATTTATATCGTCGTACTCACTCAATGGGAAATATCGATTTATGCCAACTTAAAAACTTAAATAGGTATATGACAGCATCCCATTTTAAACTCGAAGACTACAGGACGGCACAAAATTTAATTTCAATTTACGCATTCTCGGGAAAATTGATCTTAAAGATGCATATTTCCTTATTCCAATCCACAGTAGTCATAGGAAGTTTTAAAGGTTCGATTTTTGCAACGTACTACACCAGTTTAACCGCGTTCCATCTGGTTTATGTAGAGTGAGTTCCATATCTTTTCACAAAGCTCTCGCTCTACTCTCTACTCCATTTAGACGATTGGCTAGTTATTGGTAATTCAAAAGATAATTGCTTAAAAGTATAAATAAAATTACACAAACATTACAAGATTTAGGATTAACAATTAATTCCGAAAAAAGCGTAGTTATTCCCGCGCAACAATGCCCATTTTTTAGGGTTTATTTATAATACAACATGACAATAGCCTTAACTCAAGAGAAAAGGGAAATAATTTATAAAGACATACAAAACATTAGGAAAAAGAATAACTGTAAAATCAGATTATTTGCACAACTCGTCGGAAAACTAGTTGCTGCTTGACCAGCTGTACGGTATGGCTGGTTACACATAAAATCTTTAAAGAGGAAAAAATCTTAGCATTAAAATTAAACAATAGGAAATATGACTCAAGATTAAGATAACTTTCACAATGGAAGAAGATTTGAATTGATGGTTAAAAAACTTAATAATGTCTTCAAAGTTTTTCTCAACATAAATTTTCTTTAGATTTATTTTCAGATGACTCACGAACCGATTGGGGCATTTTCTGTATTGGGAAAAATCACTAGGGTTTTTTAGAACAGAAAAGACTGTGGCATTCACATAAACATCCAGAACTTAAAACAGCCTTTTTAGGCTTAAAATGCTTTGGAAAAAAAACCCTCTCAAACTGCCCTATTCTCTAAATTGATAATGCAACGGCCATATCGTGCATAAACAAAATGGGCAGTGTACGATTCAATAAATTAAATAGTATAACAAAAGCTATTTCGAAATGGTGTGAAGGCAAAAACATCTATATTTACGCTTCATAAATCAATCTGGAAACAGAGAGCTTTCCTACAACAAAGCGTACCTAATGAAGCGATAAAAGTGATTATTTCTTCATTGACAGATAGCACCCTTAAACAATACGGAAATATTTACAATAAATGTGGGAATTTCACAAAAAGCCCTATCACCCAGCCAGCAGTCAAATCATTAGCAGATGAGTCAAGTCAATACTAAAAGCCAGCCGTATAACACAGAAATCTTTGGGGCACGCAGCACGCGACACGTGGCAACTTCAGCAGGTCAAGAATGGAAGTTACATTACAAACCACTCAGAAGACAGCTGGCTGGACACAAAAATCAAAAGTATTCTCAAAGTTCTATAACAAACCTATCGCGGATAATCCACTGAATTTGCATCTTGTTTATTGAACCATAATTTCTAAGGAATCATATAAATCTTAAGTTACAATTATAACTTACTTACCAACTCATTATCATATTACATAAGAATATTGGTATGATATTAAAAATAAGTTAACAAATAAATTAATATCAGTTAAGCGCTAGCATGTGTACCTTCATATGTATACTATTAAATCGAATGTCTATTTGGAATTTGGATTTTAGTTTATAAAATGGGCCTTGCAAATCTAAAACTACAGAAAATCGCAATTTTCAGTTAATGTAGATTACATCGCAAATACTTTAAACAGCTACAAAGTGTAATGAAGGACGGCGGAGATGCGAAGGATAATTACAAGATCAATCGACTTACCTGTAAGGAAGATGGATCGGAATTATCCGAGCATCTCCGCCGTCCTTGATTACAAACCCACCCAGTCTCTACCTTCTCCCTATCGACCCTATCACCCCAAATGCGATGTAATCAAAAATCTCAAATAACCAAAATTGTAATGACGCAACAGGGCGACAAGCTCGAGCGACCGGGCCTGGGACGGGTGAATCATCATGTTTTTTGATAACTTCTTTAAAACTTGTACCGGTTGGGATAAAATTGTATACTACAAAGTGTAATGAAGGACGGCGGAGATACTCGGATAATTCCGATCGATCTTCCTTACAGGTAAGTCTATTGATCTTGTAATTATTATTACTTTACCCAGGTACACCGAAGATGATAATGAAAACAAAATTATTATATTAAAAAACTAATATCAGTCACAATAATGTGCACCAGGAGTACCACCATTAAGCGAGACAAAAAGTTGTGATTTGCTATCGTTAAATGACGCTTTTGAAAGTGCACTCAATTTTCATACATACATACTCACTACTTAAATTAATAGTTTGGAAGTTAATTATCTACGTAAACACGAATTAGAAGATAGATATACAGGCAAAGTAAGATAAACAAATAATGTATATCAACTGAATTTCAAGTAATGACCTGTTCATAGCCTTTATCCTCAATTAAATTTCCTCAGTTATATCACTCAGTTCACCTTCACTCTTGATAATTTTTACGATTTCACTGAGCATTTCGGTTAAAAGGGTACCGGTGCCTTTTACCAATTTTTTACTATTAAATACCATATCGCGAGTCCAACGGCGTGCAAACTGAACCACGAGCGGTCTCGATCTACTTTCTGTGAGCTTCTTTTTTCCCAAGCGATAACGACACGAAATATCCAATTTATCCATTTTTATTTTTAGTCTATCACTTAGGAATTTCACTGTGGGCAAGTAGATATCAGATTCTCCTTCTTGAATGCCATGAATAATGACACAACAGGAGTTGTGTATCATATCTTGATTGCATTTTAAGTTGGATAATGCTGATGTTATTCTTCATGCTCTTTACATCCTGAATTAAGTCTTGCAGAGATGCGCCGATCATACCTTGAAACTGTTTCAGCTGAGCCTCAAAATCGGAATCTTCGGTAACATTTCTTGGCGCGCATAGCTTTTATTGTCTTTGGAGATTTATTTGTACTGTTTCAAAAACTTTTTTCTCTAATTTTTTTTATATTTGTGTCCTTAAAAATAATGCCATGTTGGGGTTTGGATTTTGGATCTTTTGGCAAATTGCACTAATACGGAGTAAATGTTAGCATCATCAGGAGACGATTAAAACAGTATTAATCATCTCCTGATGATGCTGCACATGGTTAGCAAAACACGCGTCGAGTGCAATAATTATGTTTGGGTATTGTGGATAAAACTCCGTTTCAGTACTTAAAAATAGTACCTAATAATTTAACTTAGCAATAATTTTATTAAGGCAATTATAAAATAAGCTTTGTTAAAAAATACTATGTATTTTGAACAATAAAAGCATGTTTTAATTTTAAATTTGAAAAAAAAATACATTTTCTAGAATATTAATATTGGGACTCCTTGCTGAAGACAACATTGTCTCCATATTGTTATTTACAACACTGGGTAACATTATTCGTTCAAAATTTTTTTTTTCATTTAGTGAATTGCTCCTCAATAATAATCCAGCATATTCCAAGTCGATGAATACTCATCAATATCCATACATTTACAGAGAAGCGTCCAGACCTATTAATGTGCATTATATATTGTTTCTTGAATCGACTGTTACTCGAACGACATACCCTAATCTACCTGTTAAATGTAGACTGAAATATTTTTTCATCGGTAAAAACTGCCCAGTCCTAATCTATTATTTAAACAAAAAAAATTCTTGCCTGTTTATGCTCATTATTTAGTTTGATCTTCTTTGCAGTTATATGATTACTTAAATTAGAACTTTTAATTCAGCTACATGCTGTTATGCTTGCCCCATAGCAATTCAGACTATTTCAAATTGATTATGTAACTATCCAATAAGCACATTATTTTCATCCACAGTGGAAATACTTACTCTTCCTGGTGCCTTCTTTTCCAGTGTTCTACCTCTTTTCCATCTATTCATAACTTTCTGAATTGTATTTTTATGTGTGTGCATTATATGTGCAATATCTGTAAGAGGCAAACCATCCCTAATAAAAGCAATAACTTGTGCTCTTTTGACTAAGTTCAACTTTGGCTTTTTGCCTCATTTTTTTTTTAATTTGATAGTTATTGTCACTTAAAATTTTATGTAAGCTTGATTTACAACCTATCTTAATCACTGTCTCATACCTCACTGAACTCGACTATACCGGGCGTTTCACTATAAATGGACCCCCCTTTAACTTTCTTAATTGACGTTTTAGGAAAAAACATTCAATATTATGGCATAGCACTGTTGTATACAGGGTGTCCCATAAATGCGGGATTAAACAAAGTTATGCTTTAAATGGAACACCCTATATATTATTGCATATTTGAATTTTGCGGGGAATTCTAGACATATTTCATAAAAAATATCCTATACCTATCTCTTACTGTTTTTGAAATATTGAAAGTTGAAAACTGACCATTTACCAAGTTTGACAGCCTGTAAAATCTAAATGGCTAAAGATAGAGCAAAATGGTCTGCACTTTCCTATCTTGGTTTTTCATAAGCTATCATTTGACACTAATGTTAAATTTAACCAGAGGTTAAATTTAACCGGAATTTCTTAACATCTGGTTAAATAGAAAATTAGTGTCAAACGATAGCTTATGAAAAAACCAAGATAGGAAAGTGCAAACCATTTTGCTCTATCTTTAGCCATTTTAGATTTTACAGGCTATCAAACTTGGTAATAGGTTGATTTTCAACTGTCAATATTTCAAAAAACAGGTAGAGATAGTTCCTTTCATTTTTATGAAATATGTCTAGAATTCTCCCCAAAATCCATATATGCAATAATATATAGGGTGTTCCATTAAAAAAATATATAACTTTGTTTAATCTCGCATTTATGGGACTCCCTGTATACAACAGTGCTATGCCATAAAAAACTTCACTTCATCCCCTTTATTTTTCGTATTGAACGTTTTTTTCCAAAACGTCTATTAAGAAAGTTAAAGGGGGTCCATTTATAGTGAAAACCCCAGTACATTGTAGATACCATATTTGGAACCTAACACTGTTCCAAACTTATTTGCATGTTACAAAACACGATGCAATGAAATATGCATTTTCACATATCTTTGAAAACTTGAAAATAGATCATAATAAATAAATTTGGAAAATTTTCAAGATATTTCATTTTACTTACATTTTCACTTGTTCCACAATTATTTTCATATTTCGTCTGAATTGATATCTGGAACCTTGGAATGAAAGAGCACTAAAAATAATAAAATTATACTCCATTTTAACACAAAATAAAAGAAAATGTCTATTCGCATTTGTTTCTTTTCATTTTTATTCAGGTTACATGTATAATATGTTGTTCTAATTTGTGTCAAGTGTAAAGCTATGTTAAATATTTCAAAATGTTAATGATACGCCAGTTTCTTACAAATAAGTAAACCAGCATAAACATTGTGTACAATATGGTGAATGCGCATCAAATGTTATTCGTTATGATGTCTAGATTAAATGATTTAAGATACGATGATAAGAAGATATGAAAGTGATTTATAAATTAATAGCAATTATAAGTTAAATTAGTACTCTATAAGAATATGTATTCATTTAATTATGCTGGTAACTATGATACATTTATTATTAGCCCAATTAACTATACATAGGTACTTACAGTATAATCTGTGATAGTGTAAGGATAATAGTTCCAAGCTTTCTCAGTCACATAAAATATCTTTGGTAATATTGCTTGAATCCAGTATGGAAGTCGGCTAAAAAAAAATATATCAATCCAATATATTAAGTTAATAATTTGTTTAAATACCTTTAGATGTATAGATATTTTCAATTAAATAAAACCAAAAAAAATTGAATAGACAATTCTACATATTAAGACAGCAACAAAGTTTTCTAATTTCATTGTATGGCAGTAATATTTCGAGGCAGAATATTTCTTTACAATCACAATAATAGAAAAAAGTGATAATTCCTTAACACCAAACTGGTTATCATACTTGGATAAATGGATTCTTTTTTCAGTGTACTGGCCTCTGCCATGTTTTGGATCTTCAATTTCCTTGTTTTCCACCACTTCAACTCCCTCACCATCTCCAGACTGCTCGAGGCTATGCCTCGCTATCATATATAGCTGACCAACACGATACTAAAAGGAATTAAACCAATTTTTACACCAAAATTATAAAATTATAAAAAGGAAATTTCTTCAATTGCATAATAGGTTGCTATCAATTTTTCTCAAAGTTCTCTTTGTCCTTGAAATGCCATGGTTTTCAGTTATTGATAAACTTTTGAGATTACCAAAAACCACAGAGCCTATAAAGATATCAATCAACATGATCTTTTATTATAAATAAAAATTATATATAATAAAATTTAAAACATGAATAAAACATATCATCCCTAATAAAATATTTGAAGCTATAAAGCGGAGCTAACGAAATTAAATCAAGGCTACATAAAGGCCTATATTTAGAAACGGCATTGATTTTATAGCAACGGGCTTACTTCCTCGACTGTTAAGGGCATAGGTATTCGATATTCTTTGGTTAAAACCATGCTGAATTTTAAAAAAGACGAAAAATATTAAGCTGGTGTCACTAACTGCACTGTGTACTTTATTCCTATTTTTTAGGAATGTTTTAATTTTTAAATAAAAATGAATCAAAGATCAAAGGGATTGATGTTTACGTTTACAGTTTACGGCCAATTTTTTCTTGACATTGACATATTGACAATTAGACAATTAGGGAATCAGCTGAGAAAACCGACAGAAACCGAATCAGAGATGCAATACGCTGTTGCCAAACCTATGCATTCGCGCCAAGTATTCGTGATGCAATCAGTTTGTCGCCAGCCAGAGCCCTCGTAGTCGAAAGGTCTAGATGGTTCGGTCTCACTTCGTCGTCTCGGGTTCAAGTCCCATTGCATTTTTTTTAAGGTTATGTTTCTAAACAGTTTTTTTGAAGTGAAACTTCTTATCTTAACGTGCGCCGGGAGTAAAATTTGAAGGTTGCGGTATATTTGTTAGTTTACAAGCAAAAAATGTGTGATTTGCTCTATTACCGTGTTAAGACATAAGCGAAATTTTATGATGAATATTTTTTTCACTTAGGCCTTCCCTTTTTGTTAATTGAGTGGTATATTTAAAAAAAACTACTTTTTAACCAAATGCGTTGCGATATGTATAAGGCTAAAGTGTTTAAGTTTCACTTCCGGTATGTGCACATAGTGCACACGCCTTTTTTTTATTTTGGGTTAGTTTTGGATAGCACATAGTTAGTTCCCTTTTCTTGTGCCCTGGTAGC
>MU182104.1:489406-536180 GCA_016904865.1 Pissodes strobi | reverse complement strand
TGGGACCATTTCTATCTATGCATTTCATAGATATTAATTTTGTTGTAAGAGTCGAGAGCACCAGGGGCATAGGCCTGTCATACTTGAGTTTCCTCAAATGTGCTGGCAAATGGACCCTTGAGGAACCGAAGCCATAATCAGTAAAGAAAGAAATAAATAAAGACAGAGGTTTGGCAACAGCGTATGCCATTCTTTAGCCGAGGCTCAGCTGACGAGCGGTTAAATGTAGGACAATAATGTGGTCAATCCTATCGCATGCGCAGTACGATAGAATTATTCCTGGATTTACGGTCCAATGAATTGCTATCTACAGGTATTTTAGTGTAGTGGCCAGATTCTGTGCTTGTGATACAGCGGCCCGGTTTCGATTCCAGTGGCAAGACATGTCTTTTTTGTGAAGGTTGTGGAAAAAGTGTTTACATTTTGGGCATGCCTTGGCTTAGTTTTGGTTATTTTTTGTTGGTTGTTCCCCCGTAGCGAGCGGAGTCATGCGAAGCGAGACATTGACAGAGCAATTTGACAACATTGTTAACATTTGCGCTACATTTAGCTAAATCAGCTGCTAACTCCTGATTGGAATATGAGATTTCAGTACATAGTGCACTTGTAAATGAGAGGCGCATGATTGGCAAAGAATAAAGATTCTTTATTCATTTATGATCGGCTAGCTACGTGAAGTGACGCATGTCTTCGCGATGGAACCATTGATTTGTATAGGAGTGGATAAGCAATAGCCGCCTGTTACACTATTCAAAAGCGGCAACCTATGGGCGAAAAAACGGGTTTCTGCGCATGAAAAAATCAACGCAGAATCGAAAAATGAAAACAAAGAAGATCCCGTTTCGTCATGCGCACTAAAACACTTGCCGTCTCAGCACTCTCAGCAGGCGTTGATCAGGACCGAACTTCGCTTTTGTCTTTGACGTGTTTTCGTTTTGACGGCGCGTAGTCAAGTCGTTTTGTGTTGATAATTTAAATACATTACTTTTATTGACTTCCTTTGGACCTAGCGTTTGTAGTTGCTTAGTTAGTTTTAGTTTAGTGGTTTACGTTTGTGCTTTGTGCGTATCCTCTATTTTGATTTTCGTTTTAATTGATCAATACGCACATAAACAATGGGCGATGCTACCAAAATAGAATCCCGAAAGGGTATGGTTGTGTTTTGTAGCAGTAGAGGCAAAATACCTGAGATTCCTTATTTCAAATAAGTGTAATTGTTATAAGTAGTAACTATATTCCAACTTTCGACAGCCAGATAAATCAAATTTTACTTTCCGTTGGTTGGCTATCATTTTTTTAAAAAGGTCTTTAAAGTGGTCAGAAAAATTTAGAAATATATCTTGTGTGACAGAGATTATAGTAAAATTTTTGCTGGTACTTTTTACTAGCTGTATCCATTCTGCAGGTAGAACTATTCTCTCGCGTTTCCGTTTTTCCTTCTCAATCAAACTGCAACTCCGGTCACATGGTAGGAAGCTGTGACCAGGTTCCGGATAGCGTTGTATAATGTTCTTAAATCTGCCAGTGTGAGCTCGAACATAAAGATAGTGTACCATCGTGTGATTTTTGTTTTGAGAACTACAGTTGTCGGAGAAAATACACAAAGTTTTCACTGTTTCAGGTACGAAATTTTCAATAAAGTTATGTAGCATGCTTACAACATCATTTTGGCCTTTTTTGCGACAGTTTCGTCATACATGAAGAAATAGGATTTACCCTTGCTGCCAGTATATGTGCAGAAATTATATTCCCACAACTGTCGCTTGAAAAATACATCGCCACTAGTTAAATGTTCAAGTGGCATATTTTGCTGGTAGTCAAACACCAGTAGTTCAGCTTCGCTGTCTTTTTTCACTAATTCCATCGTCTTCTTTAAATTTGTATAAAAATATTTTGCTTTTCTTTCGCGTACTTATTTTTCCTGCAACAAAGTCTTCTTCACATCTTCCTGTTTTTCCGCAGCAATGAGGTTATTAAGTCGATCACAGGTTTGACATGTAGCCGACCTTGGTTTACCGAAGGAATAGTTGTATTTAGTTATAAAATGGCGGAAAAAAAATCATAGGTAAGTTTAGGTTTTTGTTCATTTTCCATAGCATTACAAACGTCTGGTTCGTATTTTTCAAGATACATTCTGTGCATCTTAGACATATTTAGTTCTGGAGACAAGTAAAATTTATTCTCATTTTTATTTCTGCTATAATGTGATCTTCTTTTTGGAAATGACTGAATAAAGGTGTCGACTTGATGGAGAATATCTTTGGGTATTCTATTGGGTCGATTTAAATGCTTTCCGCGCATATCTTTTGGTGCTGGAACATGTTCTTGGATCTTTGTTACTATTCTTTCTACCCTTTTCCGACTAATTCCATGTAAAGAACAAAAGGCTTGTTTGCATACCTTTAGTTCCACTGTGCCACATGTAAGAACATGAACAAGTTCGTTTAGGTCCCTTTCCGAACTTAGGACTCTTTCTAAGATAGATATGTATTTGCCCTTCAAGATAAACGTCTTGCTTTTCTTTATCGCCAATAAGATTGAACGTGTTTAATATTTCCGACTTAGCACCTTCGGTAAATTTACAGAAGCATTTAAACTTACATTTACAGTCCTTTCCAGTACGTCGCTCTTCTTTCGTAACTTTTCTTTTCACACATAAGACTTTCCTTCCGCATTCCTCCTTTCCCTGATATTTCTTTGCCATTCATCTGAATTACGAGCCCTCTTTTTACCTCTTTTCCTTTCTTTCTTCTGGTGTTCTGCCAAATCGGAACTGTCGCCATCTGTTGCTGTAGATACATTCGCCGAGGCGTCAAAAAGTAACACATAACCTTGTTTTTTTTGTGCTTGTCCGGTATAAAATCGGGATATTTATCCGAGTCGTCCAGTTCATCAGAGGAGACATGTGAATTTGATATGTCCTGTAATTAATAGTAATCTTATACTCGCCTGTCATTTTTGTCATTAAAAAACTTACCATTTTTCTCTTAAACACAGGTATATAAAGACAGTTTATAAACCACACTTGCCCAAGATCGACTACGCAAACACAAATAAACAATAATTCAATAAAAAACTATTAAATCGCGTATTCTTTTTAGTAAAAATGGGAGCACCACAGCGTAAACAACATAGACGATGAAATAAACCATAGATAAATATTAGAACTAAACAAAGTAATCGAGAGAGACATGCGGCTTGTGTGAATAACACGGCGCTGCTTCGAAGCGACAGACGGTGGAACCAACGTACGGTGCAAAAAGAAGGCAGCTCCGGAGCAGCCTCTTTTTTGCACCGAATTGGCCCCGGGGATATATGTTTTTTGTATATGAAAGCCTGTAAAACATTAGGAGCTGCCTCATTCTTGCACCAGACGATGCGAATCGTAATGAAAAATCGTTTAATATAAAAACATTAAAATAGCCAAAAAGTGGAGCTGCCTCCTTTTTGCACCGCTGTCTTCAATTATTATAAATAAAAAAATATATGCCTAATTCACACTTCAATTTTATCAGAAGACCTTGAATGTCCTAGTTTTTTTCTGATCGCCAGTGTACGTAGACGTGAGTGATTTACGGCGTGCTCAGAGTTGCCGTAAAGTAAATCATTAAGCAGTAATAAATAAGATATTCATAACTTTAAAATCTATAACTCACGACTTATGACAACGCTGAATGATGAATAATATCGATCAACATATAATCTTGTTCAAATTCAATACCTATCTCTCACATGATCGATTTTCAAGAGCATTGACAACGAATATTAACAATATTCGGTGGTATTGAATAGTATGTAATATATTATATGCCTACCGCACCGTGAGACTGAAAACAATGCCATCAATGTTGTTGCGATATTTCGAAAGTATGCTAGTCGCTAGGTCACGCCGTTCTAGAATCGTTCCCGACACGATTGTGATATGTATTCGAGGAAACACATACAAGCTGCGGCATTTCGTAAAAAGTGCATCCAAAATACGGGCACGTATTACAATAAGTAATATTTCACTTTTCGTATGTCCCTCCGCTCGCTGCCGCTTACTACGGGGGCTCAAAAAAAGGAAACCAACCAGGGGCTAACCCAAACGTAACCCAAGACTTACCCAAAATCAAGTAAAAATCTGTTTGCCAACCAAAACTAACCCAAGACATACCCAAAATCAGGAAAAAATTGTTTACAAACTTAACCGTAACAACGGGGTTCGAACCCGAGCCGATGGCCGCCGCCGATAACCACAAAATTGAGACCCAACCATCTAAACCTCTAGACCACCTCGGCTTATATTGCAAATTGATTGCATTACGAAGAGCATTATAAGATCCTTTACACAAATAGTGCACTATATGAAAATCGGCCTTTCCTATTGGTCGATCCGCATGGCCCTCCGCTCGCTTCGCTCGTTACGGGGGCTCAAAAAAAGGAAACTGACTAGGTGCTAACCCAAGACATACCCAAAATCTAGAAAAGAACTGTTTAGAAACATGATCTTAAAAAAATAATAAAAAATAGCAACGGGGTTCGAACATAGGTCGTTCAGGTGAGACCCAGCTGTATAAACCTCTGCAACACGAGAGTTCTTGATAGAAATCGATTGCATCACGCAGACATCTCGTAATACGAGATGGATCGACCAAGAGGAGAGGTCGATTTTTATATAGTGCACTATTTGTGTAAAGGATCTTTAAACGCTCACGAAGACATAGCGCGAATACAATCGCTCGAGTCATCGCCACATACCCTAGATGGCGCTAGAGTCGTAAGAGATTGATGGAGGCGCGTTTTAAGATCCATTACAGGCGTAGCAGACTATATCAAAATCGGCCTCTCTTATTGGTCGATCCGCATGGGCCTCCGCTCGCTTCGCTCGCTACGGGGGCTCAAGAGAAGGAAACTAACCCTATCTAACCCAAGACATACCCAAAATCAACAAAAAAAGCTGTTTAGAAACATAATCTTTAAAAAATACGCGAGAGCTCTTGCGAGAAATTGATTGTATCACGAAGACATATTGTAATACGAGATGGATCGACCAATAGGAGAGGCCGATTTTGATATAGTCGGCTACGCCCACCGAGATCGGTGGCTACGCCGTAAAGGATCTTTAAATGCGAGGGAGGTATCGCACGCAGTATTTCGTTATCGGGAACGATTCTAGACCGACGCGACCTAGCCGCTAATAAATCCACACTTCTGTTTGTGCTTTAAGGGGTTATTCAGCACACTACTTACCCATAATGACATAGTTTGTTTACTATTAGATGATTTGTTTACTATTTTAGAACATCTAATATTTCACTCATGGCATGGCCCTTCGCCTCGCTACGGGGACTCAAAAAACAGAAACTTACCAAAGCTAACCCAAGGCGTGTCCAAAATTAATGAAAAAAAACTTTTTACAAGCATAACTTAAAAAAAGCCTTACCACTGGCAGGACTCGAACCCGAAGCGTTCTGTCGGAAACGCAGCATTGAACCACTGACCCACTAGGACCATTACAGGTAACTCGCTGGACAGGCAAGACATTTCAAACAAAGCCTCCAAATGGTAAACAATTCAAGCCCCGTCCACCCAACTGCCACTATGGTTTGTAACCGAGGCTGGCTAGAGGTGAATCTTTGCCTGCTCGACACCTTAAAAAGGCTCAAAAGTGTAGGGATTACGGACTATGACTGAGATCAGATGCCTTTAGTTGGTCGTCCGAAACATTTGAAACCTAATTTCTGAGTGAATGCCGTCCACCGAAGCCCACACTCAAAGAAAGCAAGCAAGAAGCTAAACTCAATCGTTTACGTTAGAGGTTGCACAATGGGAAAATATGAATGGTAAAAAATGTTTGTATGCATGGCCCTCCGCTCACTTCGGGCGCTCAAGGGGTGCAATCAAACGCGTTTTAATATCTTTTACTCAAATAGAGCACTATGTAAAAAATCGACCTCTCCTATTGGTCGATCCGCTTGGCCCTCCGCTCGCTTCTCTCGCTACGGAAAAGGAAACTAACCAAGTGCTAACCTAAACTAACCCAAGACATACCCAAAGTCAAAAAAAAACTGCTTAGAAACATAATTTTAAAAAGAAATAAAAATAGCAACGGGGTTTGAACCCGGGTTGTCCAGGTGCGACCTAACCATCTAAACCTCTCAAACACGAGAGCTCTTGCCACAAAGTGATTGCATCACGAAGACATATTGTAATACGAGATGGACCGACCAATAGGAGATATCGATTTTTACATAGTGCTCTATTTGTGTAAAGGATCTTAAAACGTCAGTCAAACAAAACTACTCCGCGCCCAAGAATAATAAACTAAAAAGTGCTTGCTCCGCGCCCAGAAGCATCATGCATTTTTAACATTTGCGCTATATTTAGCCGCCCCCTAAATAAACATCATAGGTTTGGTTGGTGTATGCCACTAGTGTACACTATTTTGCACTTTTCGTAAAATATGGCGTTTGGTATAATTTCGTGCAGTTAGATCGAGTGTTTGGTATGCCAGTGTAGTGTAGAAAAGTTTCCACTAAATTCAACTAGCTTTTTAGGTGGTGTTAGTCAGTGCTGCAATCAGCTGTTTCTCGATTTACCTGCAGAGGCAACTCTGTTGCCTGTTTCTTATATTTTCTGCGATTTTAAGGTTAAACTTATAATTTTGTGAGTAGAAATATGGAAGTTCTTGTTCTTGTTCACCTTGCCAGGGTCTCACCCCAACAAGGGTTTGTCTTTGCTGCAAGGCAATTCGCCAGTACGATTTGAGGGGACCTCCAATAAGTCGGGCCTGTGCCCCTGGAGATTCCCGAGCTTTGCACAAATATAAGCTACTGAATTGCACAGACAGAAATTGTCCCACAGGGACATCCGGTCCCTCCCGGCCTGGATACCGGCGTGAATGGGTATTTCTTCTGGTTATAAACTATGAAGTGCACAGAATTGTTTCTGGCTAATGAACTGCACGGCTAGTGTCTTATGCAAAGGGGCTTCACACAATGCAGATATAACCAGTTGCTGTCAGAGAGACTTCCCATCTCCGCAGGGCCTACGCCCCGATCTCCTTCGGATCACGTAATCACGTGCAGGAATTTGGAAGAATCTTCGTAGGAATCGACCCTACGTTAAGCGACCCACCCTAAACACTGTCCTAACCGGCCATGACTTCCATTTTCGAACCGATGGGGCCCCCAACGCTTTCTGCCGTGAATCACGTGCACTTCCCGTGCGAAGTCTGGTTAGAAAACCAGACTCCCTTCCCACGCCTGAGCATCACCAACTCCAAAACGGAAGTGAATATCGAAGTTAGGTACAAGAGTCTGCGTACACCGGAATGGATTTAATTTTTTTATTGGGATATTGCGATATTCCGGCACTTCACGCATTTATATCATATTACGATTCCTATGAAACGTTGACTATTATTTCACGCATGAAACAGTGTTCCACACTATTACAATGAAACAAAACTAACCAAGACTAACCCAATTCTAACCCAAATTAACTTAAATTTAAAAAAGGGATAACATAACTTTAAAAAAAATAAATAAAAACATCTGTCCACGCATGAAACAGTGTTCCACATTATTACAATCAAACAAAACCTACCAAAACTTACCCAATTCTAACCCAAATTAACTCAAATTTAAAAAAGGAATAAACATAACTTTAAAAAAATAAAAACATCTGTGGGCACTGATGGGAATCGAACTCGCGCCGCCACATCACAACATTCACAAGCGCAGCCATATAACCAACCATCTTACCACTAGACCACCCGGCTCTGGAAGCAATTGACCAAAAATTAGAAGCCTTGCGTGTCAAAAGGTTATGTTTATTCCTTTTTTAAATTTGAGTTAATTTGGGTTAGTTCTGTTTGATTGTAATAATGTGTAACACTGTTTCATGCGTGAAGTGAAATTATAGTCAATGTTTCATAGGAATCATATGATATAAATGCATGAAGTGCCGGAATATCCCAATATGTCAATGAAGAAGGGGAAATCCATTCCGGTGCACCCAGAGGCTTATAAGTTAGGTCAGGAGGTCCTGTAATATCAAATTCGTTCCCTACTCGAATTTTGTGCCAGTTCATTTTAAGCGCCGAAATTATTTACGCAAAAGAAGTAAAAAAAAAACAAGAAACATTCGTTGAGGTTATAGTAGTAGTAGTACAACTCTCTGTTGGCCTTTTTCTTTCGAAAATTCAGCCAGAAAAGACCTCTATCCGGCTTAGTAAGAGCTGGGGCCACCCATCCCAGATTAGTTACACCTGATGGATAGAGATACTATTTTTAGGGCACCCAGTATGTCGAGTATGTACCCCTGGGGCCCCGACTTGTACATGCACGGCTTGTTTTAAGGTTCGAACACCACCGACTGGACGTTCACAAACATAAAAATCTCTAGCATGCACGGGGCTCAAACCCCCGGCTGGACGTCCGTATCTTATTCGGGGAGAAAACTACCCGGTCCCTGAACGTTCACCATGAATTCCCAAAACTAACATATATGTATATGCAGCTGGAACAAAATGGCCGATACCCGACACGTGCACTCTCGACCGAAGACGAAACGGAAGTCCGTTGAGGTTATCCTCTCGACGAAATTGCACTTGGTTGGTTGGTTTCTTTGTTTTGGCTCTGGTCCTAAAAGACCAATTTGCCAGTGCACCCTTCGTCCGGCGCTTAAGGAGAGGTAGAGCTACCCTTCTACTTCCGTTACACGTTGTTCCAGTTTGAAGGGCTTTGTAAATTGCACTTTTTAACACTTTTGGCGTTTGGTAAAAATGAGAACAAGTAACTACACTCTACACGAAGGAACCCGCACTTCCACTAGTTACACTGCCCTACTCTACACTGTACCAACATACCAAACAAAGCTCATGTCAAATCGATTTGTCTAGTGTCAAATACTGTCAGTAATGCCAACTGACATTGACACTACTGACAGTGACAGGCAAATCCTCGATGGAATCACAGATTGACGTTGTTTTTCTGTACAATTTGTTGAATTGTTATTGACTGATGTGGCCAAAAGAAACAGGAAAACTGATAGTAATAGTAAAACCATTGCCATAGAAGAAATTATTTTCAACATCGTTATGTCGTGATTTTTATACTGTCGAAAATAAGCTGTAAAAAGAAAATTTCTAGGTTTAGGAAGAACAAATGGCTTATCAAACGTTAAGAAACGAGTATTTAAATACACCCCCTATTACTAGGGCTTATACTACTGCTTGTGTTATAACAACCTTAGCTGTAGTAAGTATTTCAGCGTACATTCATATTAAATGTTTTTAGTTATGCAAAATAATAGCCCTACTGCCTTCTGTTTATTTAGTTTAAAATTCAATGTATTATATATTTTAGGCTAGCTTAAAGCTGGATTTATATTCTTCAAGTTCAAATTGAGTATTCTTCATAGCTTTGGTAATTCTCAGTTGGCACCTAGTACCTACTTCAGCTCTGTCTTCTATAAACTCAGTCCATGGTACTATTCAATGCATGTCTAGGATTAGAAACCAATTCTATGCCTGTCAAATGAGAATCCAAAATATGAATTTGGAAGTTGAGCATAATAATTGCTTACTTCCAAAGTATTCACTATAAACAGAAAATGGGTTAAGTTTATATGGATGAATGAATGTTGCTTTAAGTATTTGCTAATCACCAATTACAATATTACATGAAATCTAGCTAGTATGCACCGTCACAGAATAGAGAGCAAGGAAAGAGCTTCATCCTTTTTAAAACCTTTTCTTTTAAGTTGAACTCAGGTTGAATATGCATTTGTATAATGTGCATAATTTCAACCACAGTATGAATCACACTTAATTTCTATAATTTTCAATTTAGGCATCCTTTGTTTTTTTTTGTTTATAGAAAAGTCTATTCCTACATCTTATGGTCTTAATTATCTCTGAGAAAATATAGGTTTATTTATAGTAGGACATGAATATATCAAATCTATTGAAAAGTAGGTAGCAGTGGCAAAGCCTACGAGTAGCCAAGATAGATGTTGTCTACCTGAAAATTGTCTTCAGATATTTGCCGTTAATTTGTTTCATGTAATTGTAGTAACTGTTTAATTACAATTTAAAAAACAACTGAGCACTCCTCCTTATATAACTATGACTGTAATGTAGGTACTCAATACTGTTTACAATTTAATTGTCACAAATTCAAATGGTAACCAACAATCACTACTTACTTGTATAAATAAAAACACAAATTATACAGCACTTACATTCTGGTTGAGATATTTTAATTAGCATCAGATCTATAGCTATGATATTCGTTTGTACAGTACAACACATTATTGATTAAAATTTCTCTAACTCTAGATTCAATTTTTTTCTCTGGCAGGGTTCGAATATTTTCTGGTAACACAGTAAAAAATTTAACAGGCCAAAATCCCACTCCTGGTTGACACCTCTCCAGCCACCAATAGACCGGAATGTTATTAAGTCTGCTGTGTGCTATGGTTGTGACTCCTGTATGGCTCAATATTTATTTTTATGAGCCTCAAATTTTCTGTACTGAGAGGGAACAGTAAGGACTCTCAGAGCAAAGTATGCCCCATGACAATCATCCCTTTAGCCAAGTCCTGCCTGCTAGTATCATTTTCAGGTGTCTTTCCAACTAATCCAAAAACGCATCAAGCAGGCGACGCGAAAGGCTGCGAGTCAGAGGTCTCCACATTCAGCGTACATCCGCGATTTTCACGGGCTCGAAAGACATTACACGCTTTGTCTATCGCAATCATAGTTATAGTTACATATATGATCGCAATGGACCAGCTATTTTTATTATGCTGCTGCGGAATACATTTTACGGGATCGTGTGATATGGTCGGCCGCATTACTACAGTTTTGTTTTATCTGTAGGGCTGCTGTAATACCGCGAGGCCTGCCGACATAGTTTCATTCTCCTCGACATAATGACCCCTCCATGCGTCTATGTCTTACAGTCTCTTATGTACATTAAACAAAATATACAAGACTTCAAATCGCACACTGACATTCACACCCGAAACAACTCAAACCTAGTTCCTAATCATCTCCGCTTTACTAGGGCTAGGAGTGGCACCAACTTCTATGGCATAACATTTTTTAATTGGCTGCCGCATGATATTAGAACATTGGGTGAAAAAAAGTTCAAGTCAGTGATAAAGGGTCATTTAGTACAGAATGCCTTTTATTCAATTGAGGAGTATTTGCAGAGTCCCTTTTGGTTCACTAAATCCTAAATTTTATTCTAATTTTAAATTTGTGTTTTGTATTTACATGTAGGCATTTTATTCTATTGAATTATTAGTATTATTATTGTTTTATTGAAAAACTTGTTGCTAAGTCAGTTACATTTATTGTATGTTGTTTATTGTGATATTATGTTATTTCGCATAAATCTGTATACATTGCATGTTTTAGCTATTTTTTATGACTTGTAAAAATACTTTGTCAAAAGTGTAATTTTTCTAATAAAATTCTATTCTATTCTATTCTATGTTTTTATGTTATATTTATGTATAAATTACGTTTATATGTTCATATGTATTTTTTGCCCATTTATCTTATCCATATTTACCAGCACAGAATGTTACCGTTTTATTTTATAATTTAATCAGAATATATCATAGTTTTGTTTCATTGATAGACTTCTGACATTAACAATGATTTTTATTATATTTGTCTACGAACCAAAAATTCATGCTTCACCACTGACTGGTAGGTGTAGGTAGACATACATTTTAACTAATTCTATTTTTCAGCAACTAGAACTAGCATCACCATTCCAACTGTATTTTAATCCCATACTAATTTTAAAAGGACAAGTATGGAGACTAATTACAACATTTCTATTTTTTGGTACATTTGGATTTAACTTTCTGTTTACAATGATATTTACCTACCGATATTGTCGGATGCTGGAGGAAGGGTCATTTAGAAATAGATCATCAGACTTTTTAATGATGTTTTTGTTTGGTGCCTTTTTAATGATTGTATCCTTTTAACATTATTGATAAATATTAATGAACAATCTTATATTGTAATTAAATTGTTGCAATTAATGCAATTGCTAGTGTTCCTAAATATTCAAAATATATTTAAAATATCCCTTCATTTGAATAAACCATTTTAGGTATATTCTCTTCTCTAACATGCACATTAATTTATCTTGCTAAGAATTATTTAATTCCTAGTACTTAAACAACAAATCTGAAATTCTACAGAAAGATCTGTTTTTCATAGTCAAATATATACTTATATAATGTTTTCCTTATTAATTTTTATAGTTCTTGGCGTTTTTTGTGAACTTATTATTCTTAGGTCAAGCTTTTACCATTATGTTGGTATATGTCTGGTCCAGAAGGAACCTTTTTGTAAGAATGAACTTCTTTGGATTATTAAACTTCCAGGTATGTAGAGAAAACATATATCATATTTCTAGGTCACATCAACAACAAAGCTACTCAGGTTTATTTTGAAATACTTAAAGTAAGTTACTAATGTATATTCTATTGTATTCTGCTTTTACTACTTCCAAACGAACTTAAGTCCACACCCCCTTATTATAACTCCTCTTTGTTTTTATTTAGTCATTCAGATAGGAAATCCTAATATAAGAAAAGGAGAGTTGAAACGGATAACCGGTAACTATCCGGCCGGATACCGGATAGTTACCCAATATCGGGCCGGTTACCGGATATTCAAAAACTATGACAATTTCCTACAAATCAACTTAAATACAAAAATCTTGGTGAGGAAAATAGTAAGAAAATGTCTTATATTGTTATAAAAGTTTAACGGATTTAATTTAAAACTGAAAAAGGTACAAAAACCTACCAAAAAACTTGAATTAACAATTACATCTCATCCGGGATATTCAATATTCACATTAATGAAAAATTTTAAAACTAAAAAAAATCTCAAAAATGCAATAATTGTTAATTATTAATTAGTCATTAGTGTCATAAAAAACTTATTTATTTACAATAACTAATGGTCATAATATTGAACTAAAAAATAAAAAAGTAAAAAACACAAAGAAATTCTTAAAGTCAAAACATGCCTTCTGGTTGTTCTTTTTATCAATCGATCCATTAGGTCAGAGTGAGGTGTCAGGACAGAATTTCAGGATCACCGGTTTTGGTCGGATATCCGGCCAACCGGCGTCGCAGGTTGCCGGATATTCGGTATCCGGTATCCGGCCAAACAACTATCCGTACCATCTCTAAGAAAAGCTATTATACATCACATAATAAGATAGCACTAAGTTAAAACCGATGTAAAAAAAATACTATACACAAATATCCAACTTATCACAGCTGGCATAAAAATTTAAAATAACAATCGACCTTAAGTATATGCAAAGACTTAATTAAAGGTTAGGTTTTACTATTTGACAAAAAACAATTGTAGGGCCAATTAGATCACAGAAGTTAATTAGACATTTTTAGGAATAGGAATATGTTTTTCCAACAGTTTTTTAAAAATTGCAACAGTTGTAGCATTTTTAATATTATTAGGAACTTTATTATATTCATTTAGACCCATTTAAAAACTTCATTGTCAATGAGTAATGTGTTTTGTTTATTTGGTAATTGTTGCGTTGTCTACTAAAATAACTATAAATCACTTCTTAATGAAGTAAACTCTTAAAAATATTCTGGTAAAAATCCTTTTCTAAATTTATAAATAAGGATCATTGTTAAAAAATCAATCGCTGTTTCACAGACATACAATTAAAAATTCCCAACATTGCGCTAATAGGTGTATATCTACTGCTTCCTAACACCAATCGCATGTCCCTATTAAATAATATCTGAAGAGATTTTATATGGTTTTTGCCATTAAATAAAGCATACTAGCACAATAATCAAAGTGCTGTTAAATTATGCTTTTAAATAATGTAATTCTTGCAGAGAGTATCCTGCACTTGGAAAAAATAGAGTTTCTTACTTATTTTCTTTTTTACATATGCAAAATGTTCATTGAGACTTAGTGTGTTATCAATTTCAAAACCAAGATACTTTATTATTTATTATGATCAACCCTCTGAATTTTCTTTCCGCCAATTTCCAAATCCATAGATTTCATGTTAATTTTATTGAGTTTTGGTTTAGTACTTATTATCATTACCTTTGTTTTGCGACATTCAGTTTTAGTTTGTTTATCTTTAGGAACTCGTCGAACATTAAAATAAGTAGTTTAATTTTTGTTATATTTCTTCTATAGTTTTTCAATCACATGAAATTAGGGTGTCATCAGCAAACAAGTTTAGAAATTCTATTCCTTCAATAAAATTGATATTATTGACATAGATAAGAAAAAGTAAAGGTCCCAAAATACTTCCCTGTGGAATGCCGTAGTTATTTTATCTTTCATCTCAGTCTGTATTTACCAATCCTGTGTACTGTGCAGGATGCACAAAAGATCTATCATTTACAATCAGGCAAACCATAAAATCGTACTGTTTTTTGGTTAAGTATTTTAGTGGTCAATAAATTGAGTAATTTGTTTTTAATCATACTTTTCCTATATAGCAAAAATTAAGAACATACAAATACAACCAAAAGATCTTATAATGTTTTTGTACACGGAATGCAGTTTTTAAATAAATAATAACTTGGTAACTAAAAACTAGTTGAATTATGAAATGTTCTATTATTTTAGTGTATTTATCTCAGTAACTACTTTTATTATTTAAAAAAAACTATTAAGCTCTCTCATTTATATATATTATATTAATAATATGCAAGTTCGAAAATGCTTAATTCAATATTATATATTTCCGTCAGCGCTCTACCAACGACCAACCAGTTTTCAAACATTATTCCTTCTTTTTTAGGCACCTTACTTGCCATGGGTTCTAGTAGCCTTCTCGGTGTTATTAGGGAACGCAGTATATGTAGATTTAATGGGAATAGCTGTTGGTCATATTTACTACTTTTTAGAAGATGTATTTCCTAATCAAAGAGGAGGATTTAAGATTTTGAAGACACCCACGATATTGTGAGTATAATTATTGTGATATGGATTTTTTTTTTCAAATTAAGGATCTATAGTAACTGTCGTAGAGTCAATCACAATAAAAAATGGATTTGCAGTCGATTTATATTGTAGTGAACCGGACTAGTTCTAGACATAGTGACCCATGTAGTGATGTGACGGTTGAGCCGCAAATGGGAATGAAATGAATATTTGTTGAAAACAATATTAAAACGGTGTAAAGGGGTATATTTTCCAACCTTGTATAAAGTTGCAAATTATTGGAACATAAACAACTGGTGTATTTTTACTCTTACGAAGTCACGTCTTTGCTTCAGCATCAGCTTCTGGGGTAATTCTGTTGTCCAGTCACTCTTTACATTACTAAAACAGGCAAGGTAAAATCTTTGGATTCCTGTCGTCTTTTATTCATTCAACAAATCATTCTTACAGTACGTTGTGTTTTTATACTGGAAATTGCCAGTCGTCTATTTCAAAATTTGCATAAATTCATGGCACAAAACCCTAGGTATATGCTTAATGACTATAGCTTGTGTAATGTGTAGTCTATTATGTATAATTTATATTGTGTTTTAAACCATATTTGACATGAGAAAAAATCATGTTAACCTATATGTGCTTAAGGCTTAAGATATTCTTATTTTTATTCTACTTTGTAAACAATATTTTGTTATAACAATAAAGCATATTTTGACTCTGGCTTTGCCGTTTTTGGGATTTTACACGAATATTTAAATTATCTTGATTTTTTAGGAGGGTTCTATTTGATGAACTCCCTGAAAATGCAGACTACCAAAGACTTCCCGAAGATAATCCTGGCGGCTTCGACTGGGGCAACCAACAGAACGGAGATGATAATGGGCGAAACGAAAATCAACAAAATGCCGAAAACAATCAGTGATACTAACAGATGGTTTAGTGTTTTATTATAGATAAGTTTATTTTGTTTTTTTTTTGTTTAGTTATGAATAAAATATTTTCATTTCTCATGTATTGAATGGGTCGTCATATAACGGCTCTTTAGTGGGTTTAAGCCTAACCCCATTATCCTGTTGCATCTATAACACCACTCCTAGAGTAAAGTTCTGACTTAGCCTGAAGTCAAAGTCCGGAATAAATTCGATTAAAATTCAGGTAATTAACTTTGGTGAAAACGCTGAAACACGTCTGGCGACTTACCAAATGCCACATTTTTTGATACTCACGTCATTTATACAGGATGTCCCATTTGAGAGATATCAGATCATAAGTCCTTTTTTTTTTCATGGAACACCCTGTATATTTCTGCATTTTTAGGAAATTCTAGACATAATTTATGTAGTATGTCCTATTACTAAAGTGAAAGAGTAGCGAAAATATATCGATTGAATTAAGAATCCGTTTATAAAAATGTTTAATAAAAACATTGATATCAACAACGAAGATTTTTAAAAACTACTCTACACTTGAATCAAGTAAATGCTCGAACTGTGCTCCATTGACTTTCTGACAGCAAGCAAGCTGCAGCTAAAACTCTTTCATTTCAGGCGATACTAATTCAATTTCGTTTCTGATTCTAAACTTTAAATCTTCGATATTGTTGGACTTATTCCTATACGCTTTATGTTTAATGTAGCCCCAAAAGAAAAAAAATCCATTGCACCCTATTTGCCCCCTTCGCCCTATCCAACGACCACGAAACACGTCATTTAAACCTCTACAAAAATGTGGAGGCGTGCCATCCTGTTGAGACCAAAGAAAGTCCCCATGAATATTTTTGGGTTGTTCATATTTGGAAACAAACGGCATAAGGCGGCGATTAATTCAGTCCTCGAAAAATCTACGTATCCTTGACCTGTTAGCGTACCATCGAAGAAATACGGTCCTATGACTCTGTCCCTCACAATACCGGCCCATCAGCAGCCCAGTGTGGACTGGTGGATGACCTACTACTACGTTCAGGCAGCAAGAAGGTTGATTCGTCAGAAAATATTCTATGGGAAGAACGATGATCATTATTGCAAATATTCGTTAGGGTTTCACAAAGCTCTAAGCGACGATCTGTATCATCATCGTTGAGCTTATGAGTTTATTTTATTTTGTATGGGCACCGAACATTTAATGTTCGGTGGTATGAGTTATATTTCTCTTTTTATAAAAACCTTTTTACAGATGATTTTCCAATTTCGTATTCTAATGCTACTTCCTGAGTGGGTTTATGAGGATTTTCTTCAATGTCTAAAATAATATTTAATTTCTTGTCTTCTGAAATTGAAGGCCGCCCGGACCTAGGAAGATCTCGTACGTGTCCCCCTTCTCTAAATTTCTTCTCAATTTTGCTTATGGTGGACTGAGATATTTAAGTGGCTGGATATTTTCATATTAAATATTTCACAAACATCCTTATGAGTTCTCTAACAAATGAATGAATGAAAGTGCTTTATTGTCTAATTGACAAAGCATGATTAAAATTTTGACACATACCCAATTTTATAGTCAATTGAATTTTGACACAGATACATATACCATAAGAACAAAAGTACCGCACTTAACAGAATACTAAGTAATACATGGCACACCTAGCATATCTAAATACTATACTGCTGAAAGAATTCGTCAATGCCATAAAATGCCTTCAACAACAGCCGGTCTTTCAACTTCTTCCTAAACATCCTAAGATTTATGCTATGTCTCATCTCCAAGCTTAGGTGGTAATATATCTTTAAATCATTATAAATGAAGGAGTCTCTTATGCGGCTCAGGCGAGGGATAAGTAGGGACACATGGTCTATCTGTCTCGTGAAATGGATTTGTTGGTGATTAGGAAAATCGGTTTTGTTTTTTTATGAATAAGGCAATCAGTTTCTAAGATGAATAAACAGGCAAGGGTTAGTATATTATTGGAAATAAAAAGAGGCTTACAATGAGCTCTAGGATGGGCATTGCATAAGTTTCCTCACTGCCCTTTTCTAAAGGATGAAGATCGATTGGAAGAGCCCTGAGGGACACCGCATGGAACACTGCTTACTGAACGAAATGCCCCCCAAAGACACAAGCTGAACAGGATCCGAGAGAAAGGATTGAATCCACTCAGAAGCCACACCAGAAGCCATAAACCGATAGTTTCCGCAGCAGTATACCGTGGCTCGGGCAATCAAACGCTTTAGATAAGTCACAGAACACTGCCGCGGAGGTCTCCCCTCTGTTGATACCCCGAAATATATTCGATAAGAGCTCAAACATAGCATCAGATGTACTTTTACCCTGTTGAAAACCATACTGGTGTTGATCTATTATATTCCTAGTTAAACACAAGAGTTTAACTAGGAAAGAAGTAATTCGTTTACGCGCAAGGGTTTCAACCAGTTTCGATAGTGTGGAAACAAGAGAAATCGGCCTATAATTTGACGGGGAACTATGGTCACCTTTCTTGAAGAGGGGAATGACCCTGGCAACTTTCAGGCTAGACGGAAAAATCCCCGTCACAAATGATACATCAATGGCGGATGACAACGCAACAATGGCATCCATTGGTAACTGAGCCAATATGTTCAAGGAAATTACGTCCTCACCAGCAGCCTTCCTGTTTTTCATGGATTTGATAGTTTCATCCACTTCTTGAGGTGTGGTTGTGGAAAAATTAAACGTGTCAGGAACACGGGCGTTGGGTCCGTCAGATTTTCGGCAACTGTGCAGTAGTAATTATTGAGGTCGCGTGCATTAATGTTGAATATTTTGATATTATTGGAAACTCTCAGTTATTTCATCAACAATGGACCAAGACTCTTTTTGCTGGTTGTTGGAATTACGCAAGCGTTTGGAATAGTACATCTTTTTGCATTTTTGATAACTTGCCTGTACATCCTCCTGTACCCAAAGAAATAAGACCGGGCCATTTCATTATTAGGGTACTTTTTCCGCATAGTATTCCAAAACCTTAGATTAGACGACAATGTGCGAATGCCCTTGGTCATCCACCGCCTGCGATCCCTGCTCCGTATCCTCAGACAGCGAACCGGAAAGGAAACATAAACCATGTTGGCCAACGACTCGAGGAAGCACTGCAAGGGGATCTTCGTATTCAATGTAGAGTTCCAATCGAAGGAAATGCAGAATCGAAGGAAATGCAGCTCTCACGAAACACTCGCAATCCATGCGCGCTGTAGATCCAAGGTATTACATGCTAGAAGAATATTTGCTACAATAGCATTATGGTCTGATAAAGCCGGATCAAAAACGTCACAAGGAACAGCATCGCAGATGTTAGAGGCAATGTAATCAATTGTAGTAGATGACGCGTCCGTTATACGAGTGGACTAATGGACATGCATGCTAATATTGAATGAGTTGAATAAATTATGTAGTGTCAAGGTCGAACGATTATTAATATCTTCAAAATCAATGTTTAGATCACCAGTGAAAATGATTTTGTGTTTTAGTGAAAATTTTGACAGAAGAGACTCCAGTCGATCTAAAAATATATAGAGATTGCATCCAGGAGAGCGATAAATGCATAAGTTTCTCACTGCTTCCTTATAAAGCAATTTGATTCTCTGGAGTGTAAAATTGAGAACTCAAACTCCCTCTCAACGAGCATGTTATCAAACTTATCAAAGTGGTCAAAAGCCTGAGAGACCCCCTCATGCCCCCATGCCCGCTACTCGACCTACAAAACTTGGAGACAACACAATAACCGGGAACATATAAAGGCTCATCTGGCTTAAGCCAATGTTCTGTCAATAGAACAATATCAGGATAATTTAAACTTTCTAAAATAACAAAAAATTCGTCAATTTTATTGCAAATGACTGGATATTTAAGAGCAGAATTGAAATGCTCCTGTCATTTTTTACTCTAAAAAAGAGCTGTCAGAAGCAGATTTGTCAGAATTCAGACATACAGGCGGAACGCCGACCTCTAAAGAAGAGTTATTTACTATTGAGTACCCACTAATGCAAATATGTTGCAAATTGGACAAAGTGAAAACACTTGTGAACACGGCTAGCTAGCATAATTAACGAGATTCCGACAAAGATGCCTTTTACTAAGTCTACCTAAAACAAAATGTCGAAAATTCTGATTGAAGCACGATTGCTATGGAGAAATTGTTGGCACACATTGACAAAACTGATGTAGCTGCTAGGAACTGATTTTTTATAAGTTAAAGAGAATATTAAGTTTGTAGATGTGCCCATGGAAAACAACTTCCCCAAACTATCAACATTCATATCCATATTGTACCTTAAATCTATGCATATAACTATATTGTCTTTATAGCTGAAAGAAGTAGACAACTGGAAGATTCGATCTGCCATTTGAGCTAGAGAGTAATCAGGATGCAACTCTCCACTGATCCAATTCACTGACCGGTCAGCATAGCACAGCATGCCAGACGAAATGCCCCTAGCACTACGGTCACCAAACACCAACACATCGGACAGGTCAGGTGTAGACCGAGACAGCAATGAAGCTCGAGTGGTTGTGATTTCCTCCCGTGCATGAAGCGAACCACCACTCCTCACAAGTGATGCACTCTGAACCAAGGCGAGGTCAACAACAGACAATTCATCACATAAAGAATGTCCAGTCACATGCGATGCCAGGCACAGACAGGGGACCAGAGTCGCACTGCCGATCATCAGTAGCGTGAGTTAATGTATTGGACAAAAGTTGTTTGAGGCTTTCCAGTTCACTTGAGAGAAATTGAATTTCCTGGTCTTGGGTCTCAATTGTTGTGTGCATTTGCATATTAAGACCTTTGATCTCAGGTAAGGCATCCATAGATCTGCGCAGCTCCTCTTTATTAGTCTCATAATCAACTTTTATAGCGTCTTTAGTTCTTTGTAGCTCAGCTGTACTCGCCTCAAGTTCGCTCATATAATTGCTGTCTGCTGTTTGGCAAGCACTATCACAGGTGGAGTTTCCTTCTGATGGGCAAGTCTGAGTGAATGTTGAAACTTTAGAGCAATATGCAGCATGGGCATTTTTGCTTAATTCAAACAATTTGTTTTCGATTGTAAGGTCGCGTTCTAATGACTCTGCCTCTCTGAGAATAGTCTGATAATCAGTCTTAAGCCTAGTGATATGACTAGATTTGCCAACAAGATCAGCATTGGCCTCCTTTAGCGCTTGCGTAAGGCATGACACTGATTATGTGGGATCTGTTAGCCTGCTTCCCTGCTTGTAACAGTCCGCAGATCATAAGACTAGGTTGTCGCGGAAGACCTACAACCTCCTCCTGCGTCGTCTTTGAAGACAACTTTTATGGTAAATACTATGACATTGTATGAATATTAAGTTATTTTGCGACTTAGTTTTGCAGCACTGGAAAACCAAAGCCATATTTGCAGAAATGTATATCAAATTTGCCCAAGTTTAAAAATGTAAACACTCAACCAGTAAATAAACAAACCAAGCAGACTACGAAAAAGCATGCATTAGAGTAACATAAACAAACTAGGTCAGTGCCTAAAAAAAAAAAACAATTCCACAGCTGTTCACTTTGCAGATAAGAAATAAAGTCAGGTATCTCGTCTAAATACTTCTAATCAAATAGCCACAGACCAATTGGTTTAAAGTTACTTACTTGAATTAATATTTGAAAATATTTCACCAATCTTCCTCAAAATCAGAGGGCAGTTACTCAAAACAATAATCATCACACCAACACTAACACGATCACCACATCCTATCATTATTAACACATTTAATCTCTTGAGTTTCGGTCAATTTATACCTGCCATTTCTCATTTTGTTTTTGAAAACAAAATTTAGTTAGTGTAAGAAAAATGATATTTGATAATAATAAGAAACGTGACTGGTTTAACCTATTTACATAATTAAACGAAAAATACTATTTTTCAATCGAAAATTTCTCGCTAATTTTTCACTTTACTTTAGTAATAGGACATACTACATAAAATATGTCTAGAATGTTCCGGTGAATTAAAAAATGCAATAATATGCAAGGGGTTCCATTAAAAAATATATTTATGATCTGCTATATCTCTCAAATGTGACATCCTGTACATGTTTCAGCGTTTTTACCAAAATTAATTTCCTGGGTTTTAATTAAATTTATTCCGGACTTTTGGTCCTCAGTGTATATCAAAGATAACTGTCTGTAACAGCCAATTTGTTGCTAAAATTGCGTTTTTGGAGTTGTAAGCTCTAAGAAAAACTTAAAATTTTCCAAAAGTGTTTATATATATTAAGTTAAAGTGTGTTTAAAGGCGCTGTATGACACTCGTCAATCTTTCTGCCTCTAAATTCTGTACACTAAAAGGGACGTGAATAGGGTTTCCAATTTTCGGGATCGGGATCCCGTTTTGAGATTCCGGGATAAAAAAAAACTAGATCCCGGGCCCCGGATTAGCCCCAATAAATCTTTAAAACCTAACACTAGCAATAAAAGTAATAAAAATGCAGAAATACAGCAAGCAAGAGAACGTTTTTTTTTTAAATACAGAAATAAAGTCATGTTTTTACATTTAAGAAGTAAAATATCAATCTGGTTATAAAATAGAAAACTAGGACCTGCGTTTTGCTTAGTAAAACTAAAATTGCCCTTAGAAACATCAACGCGTCTAGAGTCAAAAGTCTTTTAAGCAAAGGTGACCGCTGAAGAAAAGGCTCTTTCAGCTTCCACACTCGTAGGTAGTACTGTCTGTTAATATTCGTAACACTGTTGCAAATATAGGCCTTTTTAATCCTAAATTTTCATATAGTGACATTTTTTTTTAATTACATTAAGCTTGTTAAGACGACTCACGCTCACAACTAAAACAAACATTGCATATTGCATGAAGAAGCATAATGCTGAGCGCCCCTTCCGGCAGTAGGTGATTCCGGGTCTGTATCATATTACATACGTAAATTATCGGGGTAAAGCTAAAATAATACGCGGATAGAGAAAAAAGGAGTAAAGCATATTGAAAATTATCATTTTAAAAAATCGAAATTTTCGGGATCTCGATTTTTTTATTCCAGGATCTTCGCGACGTAAAATCATTCGGGATGTCGGGATCCCGGATTGGAAAACCTAGACTCGAAGCTGGAATTTTGGAAAGTTTCCACCATTATTGCCAGACTTCAATAAGGTTTCAAAAGCGTCGAAGCTCCATCATGTTTCTACATATTTGGCAATTTCCTTAGTAGGTGTTTTGTAAACTCATTCCATTTTGAGTTTTCCGTAGAATAATTAGCCTTGCATTTACTTGTTCCGTTGTTTTAGGTTCCTCAATGCAGGATCCACAGCAAAAGTATCAGTATCCTCACTTATTCAGGTGTTCTTTGCAGGAGATTGGTGACAGTTTAAGTTGATATATTAGTCGACTCAATTGATCAACTAGAGCAAGAATTCAATTGATTTGAAAACATATTTTGTGTTTACACATTTGATCTGAAAATAATTCCTTAGTTGATTCAAAATGCCCAAAGATTTAGTGCGTAAAATTATACTTCAAATAAAATAGAAGTAGAAGTTACAGAAAGTTTATGTATGCAAACCCGTTTCAAAATGTGTGGAAAAAAGTTGTACCTGGAATTCAAAAACAAGCCGCATTAATGCGTGACGGTATTTCTTCTTGGCTAGAAATTACTCTGCGATATAGACATTGTAGATTAATTTTTATGTATATAGGGCACTAAAATGCTTCAATCGTTTAGTTCTACTATGAAATTACATATGTGAGTTCAGGGTTGCCTGACTGTCAAAAATTATATTATATGGATTTTCCTATTTTCATAGTTCCTCCATTGTGAGAAATGGCATAAATTTCTTTCTGAAATTCAAAAGTATATCGTTAACAAAATTCGAATTTTATTTGGAATCACCCCATCCCATATATTCTTAATCCAGTAAGCCATGCTTACGCTGCATCTCAAGGTCCTGTTTTGAAAACGCTTCTTTAAAATACTTGTATTCATATGGTACGACCTCATCTCGAGTAGGGGAAGAGGGCGCCTTATATGTGCTCCACTTAAGTGCTTTGTATATAATCTCGCGTTGTAATTGTAGGTTTGCAATCTGTATAGTCCCAACCTCGCTTCACTCTTTAACACTATAGGTGAAGTGTTGGAATGCCCACATACAGTTTTGAATTTTCCATAGTCTGAATTTGATTGCTTCTTGCTCTACCTTCAACTACCAGGCCAAGGCAACACATGCTTTGGGACGCCTAATTACTCTGGAATACAGCCATTGGACCATTTTGGGGTTCTGGTCTGTGTTTTGCTATACATTCCAACTATCTAGCGCTACTATATTAATTTTCGTTGTATGGCGATTTTGTCGATCCGTTTGATACATGTAGCACATCACTTCCTGCCGAAATATAAGATGTCGAATTCCATCACCAGTTTCTTGCGCGCTGATTTTGTCGATATGTTTGATTCATGTGAGTCAAGTCACGACATGTAGCACATCCCTTCCCGCTGGAGTACAAGATGTTTAGTTCCATCTCCAGTTTCTTTCTTGCATGCTGAATAGTGTTAGGTATAGTAGTCTTTTGAGGTCACGTTTCAACGAGATGAGCGTAAATTGCATACGATCTCTAATGATGCCATATTTGCCTCCAATGATTTATTTGGTTATAAAGGCATATTATTTTTGTGACCTACGAAATATTTGTTGTGTTATTAGCCCGTATTAAGCTTACATGAATCAATAACTTAATTGATCACATCATAGAAAGATGACTTTGTGTCCAAGTAATAAATACGTTTAATAATTTAAAGCACATAGGTTCCACCTAATTTTTCTAAGAAATTAATCCTCTGACACTCTAGGTTTTTTATGTGTACGCGGCAGTATATGAGGGTAAATCTCGGCAAATGGGATTTTCATGTCGATGACATCGATATAGGATATTTTTACACATCAGTGTCTCGAGTACTAGCAGACTCGGTCATTTTATTTCCAGGAAAATGGCAGCCACGCTTTTGACAAACTTACTGAAGTATACCTACATTAGAATTGATTTACAAGGGTGAAGCAGCATGCATGCTCAAGATAATGAAGTGATAATAACGAGGTAAGAGCTAAAAACATGTCATGACAACGGCTGTTTGCCCCACCCTAAGCACTAGAAGATATCTATTATATTAACCTAACAAACATTGCAAAATTTATTTTCGACATTGGTTTTAGTGTCAACATTTCGCTGGCGATGCCCTTGTGTCATACAATGAGAGGTGATCTAATATAATTTGATGTAAAGGACAAGGACACGCGCCGTCATGTTCCAGCCCTTCATACCACTCATTTCCTTTATAAGATACTATAACCACAGTCACTCGGATACATGTTAGTTTATTATAGCCTGTTGCGCGTAAAACCCTTTTAAATGTGTTAGCGAGATATAATTAATAAGATGATACCTACCCTTAAGGATGCGGCCAGCGCAACATGCGTGCTCCGACTTGCTCGTCGGCGTGGGAGTGGGTCAGTGACCAGGGCGCCACCAGTTTGAACTATCCAAATCCGCAGATCTAAACAGGAAGATCCTCGGTCTTAAGAATCCATAAGGGCGATCCTAACCGACGATTATCCGCTACGCAAGGGCGTTTTAAAATCAACTACTTACAACTACACTGGTTTAGTTGGAGTATTTCAGAGCAAATAAAAGAGAGTCACGTTCGTGCAGGTTTTAAGTTTATTGGCGTTCGTTAGGTTTGACAGTAACGTGTCGTCATATTACTTCCAATAATCAAAATAGTGTAAATATAAAACAGGTAAAAGAGCTCAATTGGAAACAAATAATAATCTATATGCTCATAAATGTAAGGACAGTAATTTAAATTAAACTTGCATTAGAATAGAAGTGAATTAGATAAAGAATGATCGAACAATTATTAGGCACGCTTTAGCTATAACGGAGTAACAATATAACATTAAATGATTACGAACACCAAACCAAGTTCACAAATTAATCAATAATCACAGTTATCCGTCTAATAGTAGCTACTAAACTTTGGGTGCGTTTACCATGGTAAACGACTCGCAGTTGTACATGAATAAACCTTACTGATTCAGATTATAAAATACCGTTATGTAAAATTATTTAAACTGAATAGTCAATAAATCAGAACGACAATGTTGATCATTTAACGCAATATAAATCAAATTGTAAGATTAAAGAAAGGTAATATAAACATGAGCATTAATAGATTCACACTAGTAGATTCAGCAGTTAGTTAGATTTGCATAGGTAAGCTATGCTTACACCGAAACAGTACCGAGTATAGTTATATCAGTGCCACGCAGAAAACTAGAACACGCGATATGATACAACGCTGAAAAAAAACTCTAAAACACGCAATCTAATATACGCTGGAAAATACTAATGACACGCCAACAACATTAGGTAAACAGATCACCATTATAACCCAAACTTATCTTAACTGGTCTTTGCCGATGTCACCTACTTCCTTCTGCACACGGACTACAGCTATGCACCTTGGGACCGTAAACTCTCAGTGGTATTTGAGGTAATGTCCATATTTCTATGGCTACAGTTGGTACCAATAACACACCCAACTGTATTGACTGGCAACTGCTTGGTTAGCTACTCAAATTCTCCAAGCAAAGCTCGCTCCAACAACAATAGCTTGCTCCAGATACGCCACTCCAAGCAAAACTCCAGCCAAAAATAATAGCTCCTGGTAAAACTGGCTCCGGATAGAAATGGCTCCCCAAAAAAATTGGCTCCCGTACAAAAAAACCTGAAAGAGAACAAGCGCTAAGTATGCATTCACTTACTGCAATTTCAAGAAGCTCCTCTTTCAGAACACTCCCATACACCCAATTCAATGAGTATTTAAAAATAATACTGAGAGTATTTAAAAATAATAATATTAGTCGTCTTGCCAAAATGCGAAGGTTATTATGACCTTATCATCTCACCCTACAGGTGAAAGACATCAAATACTAAGAAAACTGACTAATAATATAACCACTGTCTGCTCTTTTCAGAGTTCAGACCCCCAGGCAAGAACAAGCTTGTCCATTTATGTCATCAACATTAAATCTAAATTTACTAATGCTTATGTATGACTTTACAAGTTCTTATAAGCAAAATTTAAAGTAGGAATAAATTTATCAAATATTATATACAGTTTTATACAACATTATACCCTATTATACAATACGGGTGCCCATAAAGACAAAGAATCTGCTATGAGTGTTCGACTGCAATATGATACGAGAACTATATCATGAACTATTATTTAATACGCTTATTTTCCCTAGAGTGTCACTTCTTGTAAAAATAATGAGTGTAAATAAATCATGCTTTGCCTGTTCCAGGACTAAATTATTATTTTTTTTTGTTTGATGATATTGCATGATTTACGTGCAAGAATTAGTAAATTTTCGAAAGTAACACTCTCTATATAGCAGTATTGTGCAGTATTTGAATGCTCCCTGAGACCCGTTAGAAAACTATAATGAAATAACTTATACTCTGATAAATAAATCGCCTGTGTACAGAAAATAAATGAGAATATACAAAATATAAGATATGTATATTTATTTACCTAACTACGTAGGGTTTTTCGATGGTGATGACGAATTGGGGAGCAAACGCTCTCTTCTACAGACATTCCTCGAAGAAGGAAACGGCGTACATTGTTCCAGAATACACTGCACGTGGCATAAAGTTACTAATCCAATCTTGACTTTATGCAAAAATCCATCCAATCCAGTCAAATCATTTCTCTACAGCAACCTAGTAACTACGCCACTCTCTATCGCCCGAAAAAGTATATACTCCCCTTCAGGGTGAATTAAAAATTCTTAAACTTATATCAGACATATATACGCACTACCTCCTAAGATAGACGATATGGAGCCAAAAACTAGCAACTAGCTCGTGAAATTCGATGTTAAAAAGCTAGGAAAAAAAACTCGAACCATAAGCCCGTTCCACACTGTCCTGTAATGATACGCAAACTACAGCAGCCGATGTCTCAAAATTTACTTACATCTACAATATCCAATGAAACGTCTCTAAGGCCATATGATATTATACATTGCTGGCAGAACAAAGAAATCCAATGATAAATCCATCATAAACAATGACCAGACAACAGAAACCAATTCATTCCGAACGGCGGCCATTTAAAACTCTAACACCAAATCATCTGGCAACGTTCCAAGAATAACCTTTTCATTACACATTTCGATATTACACTCGTCCCTAGGCAGCCAACAATACCGCCGAAATAGGAAATTAGTCGCAAGGTATTAAGGGTGGAATCATTGACTTTATTTGACTTCTATCTGTTACATATTCGTGCTGAATTGTTATGTAACAAGCCGTCAGTCGTAAACTTGCGCCGCAGCCGAAAATATGTGCATCTCGCATCGGCGCCACGAAACGCCACACTTTTCCGACACGGCGGTATTGCTTTTGAAGAGCTTCGCCGCCGGATTTACCAGTAAATTAAAATTAAATTTATAATATTATAGTTCTTTTTAATAAACTGTAAACATAATTTATATTTTAGGTATTTTAAACATTATCTATGGGCGCCGCGGGGGCGCTTATCAATGGGGCGCGAAGGGCAATCGCAAACGACCGATATCAATATTTGATAACGCTCGGTGATTTACTAAATTGATAATTGATGCAATAAATGTCCGAAACTGCTTCTAAAGTAGAATAATCGGCTAATTTAAGCATTTACAAATACATATTTTACTGACTATGCATAAGCATCAAAAATGTATACAGAGGGATGAAAATAATCAGATCCCTCAACGTAATAACCAGGAGCATAGGTGCCGCTAAAATAATTATAGAATTATGAAAACATGTGTATATCGAAACAGTTTGCATTGTAATTGTAAATTTAAATAAAACAAATATATTTTAATATAAATGCATAACATAATATTAACATTTGCCATAGAATCTGCTTAATGACTAAATTGTTTACAAAAATAAAACACTGTTATTGTGCAACCTAAAATCATGCGATGTATACCTGATTGACAAAAACCCAACCCTTTCTTTATTTTTCCATAGAAAATATATATTACTTACCTTGAGATTATGAATTTTGTCTAGAAAATGTTACTCTTAATTATTTCTCTATTAATATAACAATAATAAAAATAAATATTAATGTTATGGTCCGGCTTACCCAACTTCTAATTTCGTAATGCTCTATATGTGTGTTACAATGTGAGTCTAAAGATAGTGTTCAAAATGCGATTTTATTAGCTTAATAAATTTTAAGTAGGATCTTACGTCCTTTCTGCTTGAGGCAGGCTGTTGAAGGTTTTTGTAGCATCAGAAAAAGACTTTTTTAATGCAGCGGTGGTTCTGACGTTTCCTATTATTGATTAAGCTTTTTGTTTCATGTGTGTGAATCTGATTTATATATGTTATAGTACAATTACTCTTTAATTTATTATTTGTTACTTTAAACATAAATTTTGATTGTTCAATTTTTAGGATAATATTAATTTGATGTAATTTTAAGGTAGAATATATTATGTGGCTATGAGTGAACCAATCCAAGTTGAACAGCATCTTCAAAACCCTGTTCTGTAGTATTTTAATCCTACCTAAAACCGTAACGCCATATGATCCCCATATTACAATTGGATATCTTATCACAGAAAGAAAATAGGAGTTACAGATTTGGTATTTGACTTTTGTAGTCAACAAATATTTGTATTTATGTAAGGCATCGGTTAATAGTATAATTTTATTTGTTATATGGTCAGCATGGGCATTCCAGCTTAAGCTTTCATCAAGGACGAGCTTTAAATATTTAATATTACTAACCTTTCCTAGCTTTACATTATTCAGTCTTACAGATATTTTCGGTACATATTTATTTTTTTGTTTAAACAACATAAATTTAGTTTTGTCTATATTAATTTTTAAATTATTCTCTAAAAGCCAGTCATAATACCGCTGAAGGTCTTCATTGATTGCATCAGTCCACTGGTCAAAATCATCTTCACTGCTGTACAAGTCCGTATCTTCCGCAAAGGTAAAATAACGAGAATTCAAATTAGCCAAGCTCAAACTAAGCATAGGGAATAACTCTCCCGACTCTCAGCACAGTACTTGGTGTATTTTCTACATACACGTATTGCTCTCGATTTAGCAAATAGGATCGAATAAGACAGAGTATCACACTGCGATACCCCATTTTTTCTAGCTTTTTTAATAATATGTTATGATTCAGGATATCGAAAGCCTTTCTCAGATAGATCTACAAACAGTCCCAGCACCGTTCTCTTTTTGTCAAGGTTAGTGGTTATATAATTTATTAAATCAGCAGTGACATTAAGAGTGCTACTCTCATCGAGAAATCCATACTGGTAAGGGTAGGGAGTGATACTCCTAAAAAATTTAACATTTGCATTTTTATATCTTTTTTATGATCTTAGAAAATACGCTTATAAGAGAAATCGGCCTGTAATTATTAAGGAACTTTTTTGAGCCATTTTTATGTATAGGACATGCCTTGACCACTTTAAGCTCATTTGGGAAACGTACCGGAAACATTTCATTAATAAGTTTGACCAAGATTTTAAATATATTTTCCTTAAGGTTCAGTATATCAAGAACGATTAGACTGTCATGACCAGGAGCTGTATTTTATTTTTTTTATTTAATATAATATTACTAACATCAACGTTATTGGTATTACTTAGACAATTGACTTCATTAAAGAATGGTTGGTAGTTTCGGGCATGTTTTTCATCTATAACATTGATATCATTCGTGCCTATATTTGAAAAGTAATAATATTTAAGTTATTAGCTATATCTTCTACATTATTTATTATTTTGTCGTCTATTTCAATTTCTTGTAGGGTTTCCCCACTGGGTTTGCCCTTAATAAATTGGTTAATAATATCCTATTGTTTCTTTGTATTGCTTCCAGCACGCTCCCATTTATTCACAAAAATTACGTTTTTAAGATACCTTATTTTGTTATTGACCAGTATTTTTAAGTTTCTTAAGTCTTATGGAGCAATCCATATTTAACGTATTTTTTTTATAGCTTTGATAGTTGGAGTCTTTCTTTTATTAAGTTAAGCTATTCTGGTGTAACCCGCAGTTATTGTTTTCTTTACATTTTATTTTAACGGTTGTCTGTGAATTCATTTTGGCCTATATATAAAAATAAAATATTTTGTTGTGTTCATTTATCTACAAAATAAATATGTACCTATTAAGAAAAAATGCCTTTTATTTAAATAAATATAATTTAACCTACTACGCAATTATTATCGTGGACACTCTTACAAATTAAAACCAACTAATTTCAGTACGGTGTCAAAAAATGTATGCAACCGCTTATTTAAATTTCAAAAACGCTAAATAAAAATGCTTAAATGATGCTTAAACTCGTAGATTACCACGCTTGCAAAGTGTATATAACAACTCAAGGTTACTGAAAGCCTGGCAAATTTATGAGTGACACACGTCAGAGATATCCTACTTGTTGTTATTTATACTTTGATATTCCTTGAATATTATTTAATTAGCAATATACATTGGTCTAAGACTAGTTTATTTCCTATTTCATGTTATGAACCTGCACGATTGGTTGAAGAAAACATCTTGCTTGTCAAGCAGCAGGTGTTCGTCTACTTGCTGTACTGAACCACTCTGCGGGAACCAATACTTCTTGAACCAAATAAGTCCTCGATAAACCCAACAGATACTAACTTGGGAACAGGCAGAAACGGTTCCAGTGGAGGTCCCAATACGATCGCATGGTTACAGAATAATTCGACGAAGCTGAGTATTAGCCAATTAGAAGATAAACATATTGTAAAGACCAATTGTAACATTTAATTTTTTTTAGCTTTCACATTGATTTTAATTTTCATTACTAAGTCAATTTATTCCTCAGATAAACTTCATTTCAAATAATTTCATAAATCATATTTTCATAATACATCTCTGAAAACTATCATATTCGACGTCTCTGTAGAGCAAAGATAGTAAGTCTTTTCGCTCCGGGCACGGGAAATATTTTCCCGGTCCCTAATTAGGGAGCGGGAAACGTTTTCCCGCTCCCTGAATTTAAGTGCCAAATTTGCAGTTATTTAGTCACAGAATAAGCATAAAGTGGAATAAATGGGGTTATAATTATACAGCGATGCAGTCTACAAGATTAATCTAGTACATTTTAGCGTCAATAGTCTAATTTTAAGTTAATCTAGTACATTTTAGCGTCAATAGTCTAATTTTAAGTAAAATTATTTTATTTATTCTGACATTACTTGTCACAAATACTTCAAAATTAGCTGCCTATTCAATTACAACAAAGCATACGAACACATTTCCATATCAACGCTTGATGAATGTTAGATAAATACCTGTCTTGCTTGTCTTGCAACTTTGACGTTTGCTTTCATTTGAATACAAAATGTATTATGACATGATTTTGGATACGTAAAATTATAATATTTTTATGTTTATGTCTTGATTTCAGAGAGGTATTATGAAAAATATCGTTCATTACACGTCCAGAAACAGCATTTCCTGTGCTTGCACGACTTCCGGTGTTCGGCTACGCCTCACACCAGAAACTGTCGTGCGCGCACTGGAAAAGCCTAGTTTCTGGACTGGTAATGAAATATACTATTGTATTCTAGTATTCTCATTTAATTATATAGTTAATATATGACTTGTTTTAAAACTTATCTCTTCAATTTATCGGAGAATAGAGGTCTGCGAGATATTGCGATTTCTGATATATTAAATATATGGTCTTTATATTTATTAATATTTAAGTATTCATATTCAGTTCGCATTGTCTCTAGGAACTCTAGCGCCCACAAAAAAAATAACGGTAATATGGGAAACAACTCACCCCTGAGTAAAACGAGGGGTCAAGTTTCGTTTAACGGAAATCCATTAGGAAGAAATTAATTTAATTTTTGACATTAGAGTACCTCTCTCAACGCAGAACAATCAGTATTTTTCCCCGCAAATACATCAATCTAATTTTCAAAAAAAAAAATTAAAAGAGCCGAAAGTCATTAGAAAAAAAATGTTGGGTAATATTTCTCTTAGCTGAAACCACTTATATAAAAAAAAATTTTTCTCGATATATGAAAGCCACCCTAAACACAATATCATTTTTCCAAATTTAGAATAACTGAAACCAGTCATATAAAAACATATTTCTGCTTTACCCTCTAAATACTTTAGAATAACTGAAATCAGTTACATGAATGCATATTTTTGTTTCACATTTCACACATTCTTCTAAACATAAACACATAAAAATATCTTTGCGGAAATTCGTAATTTTAATTTTTTGTAGAGGAAGCCTTTCTTCACGTAAGTGCGTATTGGCTTAAACGAGACCAAACTGACCAAAGCTAACCTAAACTAACCAAAGCTAACCCAAACTAACTAAAGTTAACCCAAACTAACCAAAGCTAACCGAAATTGTTTCGCCTAGGCTTGCGTGAAGAAATGCTTGCGCTTAGCGCAATCCTTTCGCGTAGTGGCTTAAACGAGACGAAACTAACCCAAACTAACCAAAGCTAACCGAAACTAACCAAAATTGTTTCGCATAGGCTTACGCTACGCAAGCCTATGTTTAAGCCACGACGCAAGTGCGTCGTGGCTTAAACGAAACGAAATTAACCGAAACTAACCAAAGCTAAACCAAAGTAACCCGAGCTAATCTAAACTAACCAAAGCTAACCCAAACTAACTCAAAAAATGAAAATGACTTATTTCCGCAAGAACTTTTTTGCGGTATTATGTTTAGAAAAATATTTAGAATGTAAAACAGAAACATGTTTTCAATTTTCATGTAACTGATTTCAGTTATTCTAGAGTCGAAAAAATTAAAATGATGCACTTCCGCAGAATTTTTTTTATGATTTTGTATTTGGGTTAGGTTGCTCTATACTAAATTATCAAATATTTCTTACATAACTGAAACTAACAAAACACAAAATCTATTAAAACATGTCAATTTCAAGATTTTCCGTTTTAAGAATATCCGCTCAAAAAATATTGTTCATCTCCATAACAGATTTCCAATATTCTAAACTACAAATAAAAATTCATTAATTATGAATTTTCGGATAAAACTAATAACACCATTTTATTAGTTGGTACAGGTTTTTCTAGACCGGTCTATAGCAAAAAAAATAATTGGAAAATTATCCAAATACAGGTTTTAGTTAAATTATCATATAAAGAAAAATCTAATTTCCTGGAAAACAAAACAGTTGCGAAGAAAAGAAACTTTATTTTTGCGCTAGTATTCTTGTGTAGAATCGTCCTATTATAGAACGATATTTTTTGTAACCGATTTCCGCTAAAAGAAACAAAAAAAATCTAGTTTTCTGAAAAACAAAACATTTGCGGGGAAAAGGAAGATTATTTTTGTGCCAGTATTCTTGTGTAGAATCATCCTATAGAACGATATTTTTGTAGCCGATTTCCGCTAAAAGAAACTTGAGCCAAAACGAGTCTCAAAACGAACAACATTTATTAAAAAAAAAAATAAAAAATTGGTGTGTGCAAGACCGCACGACAGAAGTGAAAGCATCAAAATGCGGTGTCATCGTTTGTCAGAATTTCGATCCGAGCCTTCGTTGCAGAGATACGGGCGAAAAACGGTTTTCTCCCAAAATTCCTCCTTAAATTAGAGCCCCCGGTCCCCCGTACGGCCTAAGGTGGCCTTCCATAGGGCGCACCTACCATAAAGATTTCGACCCCGTACCTCTTCCCTTCTCATAAAATTAATTATTTAAGTTTTTCCTGCTACCCCCTGTTCTGGCCAAACAAGGGGAGTTACGGGGTCCCGTTTTCGTCCAGGATCTTCTTTTTATCCCGGCTACATCCCCTGAAAATGTCAGCCCTCTATCTATACGGGAACATGCCAATAGAAGGAGCGTTGCGTTACATATCCGAGCATGACGCGTGACGGCTCGGCCTCATTCAACTCCCGCAAAAAAAAATAACGCAAAACGCGCCTAAAGAAGTTTACACTTCAAAAAAAAAGGATGGTTATGAAAAGTAGTATACAGTTGGTGTTGGTGAACAACTAGTATTGCGCTGCATTACTAGATTTAGTCGGCAATGTCCATGCAACCACATTTGTTATTTCTACATGTAGGAATATTTGTTCTTTTCAGTGCATAAATGGGGTTCAAAGACAATAAAACGAATATGCGTTTTCTATAATATTTTTATTTAATAACAACTATTTAGTAACTATATCGGCACTCACAGTTGCAAAAAAACAAGTTAACAAAATTAAGGCCAAGTTTAGTTTGTCGCAGCGAGCACTCGAAGCACATAAGAGAGCAACATTTGCCCTTTTTGCACCAAATGAAACTTGTCCAAAATGAATTTCAACCTAAATATTAGGTAAATACATTAATTTGGTTTAAGCATCACCGTTTTGAACCCGAGTCGGTTTTTCTCAACTTAATGGTAAAACCTTTGTTATACTTAAAGGTAACAAAAACAAATTGCGTTCTAAAAAGCCCCGTTTAAAACTCAATTTCCCAAATATCCCTTTTTCTTTTTGTTACTGAATATGATGTTTTCTAATAACATTTAAAAAATTATAAAATTTACATTTTAAGATCAGCGAAAATAAAAACAGTCTTTTCAATTTAATTAATTATATACAAGTATTGGACAACCACGCCACAGGAAAATTTTGAGAATATTATTAGGTTAGGGCACTAAATCTATTACATTTTATGGTGTTTGAACCGTTGTACGGCTTAATGACCATTTTTGTCGGTAAATTGTCTGCTTTATACATCCTGTATAATTAAACACATGTTTATACTGTACATTTCTTTAGTTCAATTGGCCGAATTTTTGTACAGAATTAAAAAAAATCACAATTACAAAGCTTGCTACTTTTCGAGAAAATTGCCTAGGTTTATAAAAAATTAAAACGTTCACAAACAATACGTAGTAAACCAAAAACTAACTATTACTGATGTAAAAATAAATAGTCAAAAATAATCTAACATAATATACGCTTGCCTTTTTATAAATATGTACGTAATAATATGATTAAAAATACATATCATAATGTGTTACTTTAAAAGTACACAAAACTGCCCGAACAATAAACTGGCAGTAAAATGCCGGATATGTTCTTTATTTGCATCGAAAACACGGATTTAGTAATAGCAAGTTAATTAAAAATATTTTTAATATCTTAGGTACAACATATAAGTTTCAATTATACAGGGCGCCTGGACGATGCGGCAAACCTTAGTAATAAATAGCTGTGTTAAAAACACATTTCATATAATATAGAGCGGATTCGTTTCCAACTGCCCATACATTAATATAAATTTTTTATTGAGCCATACTGCTTCAGTTTAAAATTTTAATTCTAACTAGCCCAAACGAACTGATAACATTTTGATTCACTGTAAGTTTTTTGTTTTTAAAGATACAAAGGTAAACAAAAAATCAAAATGTAGAGTTGGTAACCACGTTTTTTTCTAAGTTACATATAAAACAAAACACTAACAATTTTCTGACATAAAAACCTACTCTGTATTTTTTTTAAATAGGATATGGGTATGTTACTACATTTTTGGACTCTTTAGAGAAATCTAAACACATTTCGTGTATAATATCCTATACCTATCTTTAGCTGTTTATGAAATATTGACAGTTGAAGTCGGGCATTTTGAAAGGCTTTAAAATCTAAACCGCACGAGATCAAAGAAAACGGTTTGCACATTTCTATTTAAGGCTCCATAAGCTATCGAATGACAGGACTGAATTTAACTGGAGGTTTAAAAGTTCCGATTAATTTTATACTGGAATTTATAGGAATATGAAAAACGTTTTCTTTGCTTTCGTGCAATTTAGATTTTAAAGCCTGTCAAAATGCCCGTCTTTCAACTGTCAATATTTCGTAAACACCTAAAGATAAGTATATGATATTATACACGAAATGTGTTAAGATTTCTCTAGAGAGTCCAAAAATATAGTAATATACAGGGTGTTCCAAATTGAAAAAATATAGAGTAGGCTTATATGTCAGAAAATTGTTAGTGTTTTGTTTTATATGTAACTTAGAAAAAAACTTGGCTACCAACCCTACATTCTGCTTTTTTGTTTATCTTGATATCTTTAAAAACAAAAAAATCACAGCGAATCAAAATGTTATCAAGATAAATAGGACGCACGGTACTTCCCTAAGGCACAAAAAACAGATGGAGTTTCAGATGCTTAACGTGATAAAATAAATACGTCCCATAGGTTGAACATGAAATCAAATTTTCCGACTGTGTTATATTGGAGGTCGATTTAAAAATATATATCGAAAAATAAAATATTGAAATAAATAAAACCATTAATTTCCTGCAATAATTAAATTACCGAAAATATAAATTTTCACATTCCAAAGCTAATTCAATGATCAAATTACATACAGTATGTTTGAATAAGACGCTGCTGACCGATCACTTCTAAACTATTCATTCTCTATATATGGAAATGTTTTTAAACAGGGTGCCCACTATCTTGAAAATATCAGGGAATGTTTATTAATTGTGATTTAAAGCAACAAAATTTCTATTAAAAAAAGTGGGAATTTCTGCCGGAAAAATTAAAAACGAAATTATATACATATTCCTCTTACAATTTCCTCAGGTTTAAAGTACACAGACGAAACCCGTGTTTATGTGGTCGAGTAGGAAAATTGGGCGGAACTTTAATCACTCGTTTCATAACACAATAGAGGCAAAGACGTCAACAACCACTTTGCTATGCAACGATATAAACATATTAGCGTAATACAAAGGGTTTTTCTAAACTGTCAAACTACCAGAAGCCATTGCAAATTTGCCAATGAGAATATATTTATGATTGTTCTAGGACTAGAAAAAAAACTACTCAAGGACAAATAATGTAAATATCCATGTGTGTGTGTATAGTTGCCACGGTGTTATACTTATTTTTTCTACAACTGTGCAGTAATTTTTGTTCTAAAAAGAATAAGAAAATGTGCACCTTTTCGCATCGCTGCGCTGCAGGGAAAAGATATATTAAATGATTTTGTTAGTTTTGAGTTTTATTCTCAAAAGCTTTTTAATCAGACATTTTCACACGCCGGGTTTGGATAGTAAAGCTAGACCGATTTCATATTTGGTCCAGAAGTCAGAAAATTTGTCAATTCAATATCACCTTATTTAAATAATTTTTAAAAATTCAATTGTGGTTCGCCGGACTGTCGGGGCGCCCTGTGTAGTACTGGTCGTAACACAAAATAGTTTTAAAAATTTTCAAGCTTTTATGTAAGTACGTCATCTGACGATTGTTCATTATGCTCTTCCTCAATTAGATAGATGTCGACTATGATATTGCGTTAAAACATAGTTCCAAGAATTCAATGGTATTAGAAATAGGCCCTTTATATGTTATTATAACATCCAGTCTTTTCTCTGCTTGTCGAGCCTACCAGAAGAATAACTTCCCTAAAAGCCAACTAGCTCAATGGAAATTATCCTCAAAGTAGGAAAAACTGGATCTAATAAATACAATTTTATGACCGAAAGATTAAGTCCTTTTTAACTTAAATTCAACAATCCTTATATTAAAACAAGTGTGGGACAACACAGATGGGAACTGACTACGTCGATGAGGGTGAAATTATAAATAATAAAAACAACAATAAAAAATGATCGAGAAACTGAAGGATAGCTTCGAACTTGTCCTCTACCGATTCGACTACTCGTGTTATATCGCAACCGTTGCTAGGATGACTGTTATGTCATCTGGTTTTCCACCTGTAAATGAAATAAAAACATAAACTTTTTTGGCATTTACAAACAGTTTGCTTATTGGTATTATTGAAGAAAGTATTCAATGTTACTTCTTTAATAAGAAACTGGTTTCTGGATTTGCACATCTTGTATAATTAAGTGAAAACTGACGATTTTTGGATTGCACCCAACAAATATGGAATTACACATGAATAAGTACAGAATGGTCACCCAAGTAGCAAAATGGAACGTGAAAAGAAGCGAATTATTTTATATTTATCGATAAGTGTTGTCACAGAAACAGTTTTGTCATGTAGTGCATATATTTGAGATAATTTAGTTTAGGAATAAACCTACTTGTGTGTGGTCGACTTATATTGGCATATACAACTTTTATTATAGAACAAGTAATTCTTGTTTGTTTAAGAATTTTATAAAAGACTTATACAATGATATACAAGCTTTAAAAAAGAAGTTTTTTAAGTGCTACATTCAAGTAGTGAAAGAGTTGTAAATTCTATCAAGAATATATAACGCAAATTATGGAACTAATTTTTAACGTTGATATGCTTTTATTTATAAAGTAGATTTATAGTTATGTTCAATGTACAAAAATAGTTCCTTCGTCTAAAACATGTTATAGGATAAAATTATAGCTTACCGCAGCACAAGTTATCCTATATTGCGCGTTACAAAGGCCCAAATAGTTTCTAATCTCATTTCTTCAACAACTATAATTAATAGTCATAAAAAATTATTTCCTCGTGGGAAAAGTTGAAAAAAGTAGTAATTTCAAAAGAAGTGTCCGTGGTATTTTGCGCGCCCATCATAGGATCTAACTCTTCCTCCGCTAGCTCATAGGAGGCCACTAATGCCCAGAAACTGGCCAGATCTCAAAGGCTGGTTTGTTTGGGTATTACCGGAGCATTGAGAACAACTCCCGGAGCAGCACTGAACATCATCCTGGGGCTGCCGGACCTCCCGATCTGGATTGAGAGAGAGGCAATGGCGGTTCACAAAAGGATGATTGACAGTGACCTATGGCAAACGGACTAAACAGGGAAAGACCATACGACTATTGCCGCCAAAATGAGTAGGGATCTACCCATCATTGCGACCAAAGGCAATATTTCAGATGGCAGATTAAGACTGAGAAGGAATTTCCATCAAGGGAAGAGTGGCTGTCAGGTCAGTAGGGTTTCATCGAGACGAGAAATCTCGTCTGGAAGGCAATTTCTCGTCTCGTCTCGATCACCGAGACGAGAAATTAACAAACTCTCGTCTCAATGTTTTTCTTGAAGACAATTTCTCGATCTCGATTCGAGATTCTCGAAATTTCGAGAGTCTCGAAAACAAAAACTGAATGCTATTAAAATATATTATATACCTACATAGTGAAATTTATGCAAAAATGGTGCCACAAGAATATCCTTAGGAGTACATATATTAAATTTATGGCACTTTATGGCATTTCTTTACCCTGAAAAGACGGACTGATCGAACAGTATCGTGAGTCAATTTCTAAAGTATCAATAAGTATCTTTTAATTATTTATTTTGTAGTAAATAAATATAAAATAGCATTGTACAAGACATCGAAATTATTGTATTAAACGAGGTATTAAATCTAATCAAAATATAATTTGCGAACGAGTCAGCACATAAACGAAAACTGAATCTGAAATAAGGACCACCTGACACTTGACTCGGGAGTAGCGGGGTGCAGGAGAATTGTTCGCTTGTCTTTGAAATTATGTGACGACTGACGAGTCCGTCAGTCCGTGACTACGTGCAAACGGAGCGCTACGTCTGAACGTCTCAATGTTATGTTAAGAGCTGTGAGTTATTGCAGCACCTATATTTTTTCGAGATCGAGAAATCTCGAAAAAACTACTCGATCTCGAAAAGTCTCGAAGTGTTTTTCTCGATCTCGTCTCGAAAAATTCCTTTCAGTCTCGTCTCGATCTCGTCTCGAAATCGAGACGACACGAGAAATCTAGAATTTCGAGTCTCGTGAAACCCTACAGGCCAGGCAAGTACGCCGAGCGGCGTACACGCATGGTACACTGACGGCTCATGGATGGCTAATACACAGTCATCCGGAGCCGGTGTATACCTAGACAACACTAAATCAGGAGAAAGCACTTCGCTGGGGAGATATGCCACTGTTTTCCAGGCGGAGGTGTTTGCTATTTTGAAAGTAGCAACCAAGGCGGAGGTAACAGAAGGTGTAGAGAGTATATATATTTACTCGGACAGTCAAGCCGCTCTCAGGGCGATCCAAAGACCCAGGGCAAGCAGTAAGCTAGTTCAGGAATGTAGAGACGCCCTAGACAGATTGGCTGTGCGCAAGGAAATAAGACTCAGATGGGTTCCAGGGCACAGTGGCATCGAGATACTGGGAGTACCAACACTTGCTCGGGAAGATCCAATGGCCGCCATACACGATGCAGTTTACCGGAAGGCAGGACTTTCGATTCGCAAACCCGAAGCAAGCCTGTATTCTCGGCTAAGGCATACACGTTACGTTTTATTCGGAGGGTTTTGTTCAGTTTTTAGTGTGGTGCGAAGCGAAAAGTTATAGACAAGATCTAGGAAAATGATTTAAAGTTAATAGGAATTGCTTTATTATCTAAAAAACAGCAAAAAATAAAGCGAAAACGTTCGAAATGGGTACAACAGAGGTTAATAAATCGACAAGTGAATTCACATATGCACCTAATAAACGAATTACGACTGGAACCTGATAACTCTCGGCCTGTACCCATATCGTCACAATACACGTTTCGACTTGCAAGCAAAAATCCTAGCCGGAAGGTAAATAATCAAGCCCTGACTGCTTTTTGGGAGGCCCGGCCTTCCGGCCACTAACGATACAGTTTGCCTTCCGGGTTGCAAATCGAAAGGTCCGCCTTCCGGTAAACTGCATGGTGTATGGCCAGCTTAAAAAGTATCTGGACTGGGAGGACGTCCTCACCTTTATCAAGGTGACGGGCCGTTTCGGTGCGGGCCGGGTGTTGGAAGTAGCCAGGTAGGGGAGGGCGGATCGGGGATGGTGAAAAGGGACTTATAGGCCTACTTACCGGGCTTCGCCCCCCCCCCCCCCCCCCCCCCCCCCCGCTTACTACTACTACTACTACTACTACTGTTATTTTAATTTATTAACCATTTTCATTTTTAGATTTGTTCGTTCTTGACAATGGGGGCAGAATTGTTTCTCGAAACGTCGACCGTTTTCCAGTTTCTTTTAGGGTTTTCAGCTTCGTTAGGCTCACTAAACTAGCACTGGTGCTGTTTACACCCTGGAGCCAGAGCTGAAGAGGCTGTCCTTTTTCCAAAAATTGTAAATAGAGGTGGAGACAAAGGCAAACATTTGTAATAGGATACGAGGAATGTAACTTTTACTCTCCAGGTAAACCTAGATTCTAACAGAAATCCTGATCTATTAGACTAAGGCTGCAACGCAACTATATTGGAACTGTAACTCAAGTTGCCGTATTTATTTGTAGAACGGCTGCGACCATATACAAAAAAAGAATTATAGAACCAACATAAGTGCAGAAGAAAAACTGCTTGTTACATTGAGGTAAGTTAAATTATAAAAGGCATGGTACCTACAAAACACCACGTTTCGAATGCAACGGTTGTACTAAAACTAACATGATCAGTTGCAAACGCAACGGTCAAATCAATCGTGTTTGAGTTGCGTCAGTAGATGAGCTTTAACAAGTTTCAAAAATAGGACTCTAGGTATTCTGTAGAACGCTTTAAACCTGTGTTCGTTTATTCGCAGTAATTTTGCCATTATAAAGGCATTTCGTTTTTTATTTTTCATAAAGAATGGGTGTACTTGAGTTGCAGTCGCGTTGCGGCGGTGGGCGGAGGGGCCTAAGAAAATATCACCAAATTTTATAGAAGCTGAAGAAAATTTTAAAAATCCACAATTATTTGAAGTTAAGCAACAATTTGGAAAAAGAAAAATCTAAGGGGTTTTGGATGTTATGTGATAAAATCCAAGAAGATTTATTGACTCTTCTTTAGAAGAGTCAATAAATGTTTTAACTAGCAACAAAAACACGATTCCTAGTTTTAAAGAAATATTAGAACTGGCCGTTCTCTATTTTCGGCAGATATAAATTATTTTTTAATGAAGCTTTATTTTAAAAAATGCGTCTGGATGAATGAATAAGCGCAACGAAGAGCAACAACAACAACAACATCATTTATTTCATAAAGTTACAGTTTTGGTGGCTTCCTAAGGTAATTATAAGTCGCGTTTACACGCAGCTAGCGCCGCCTTTCACATCTAGTCAGACGTGATTTGTAGGGGCGCATCGCTGACACGCCTAGGGCTAGCTAACCTACCTATAAACCTATCTATGTGCCGTTTATACCACTGCAATTTGCTTCCCCGGGTTACCTACCCTTTAAGCCTGGTTCAATGTGTATTACCGAAAGGCTGATGTAATGCAGGCTTGTTTTGAGTGCTAAATGTGTGACGGTTAGAACAGAGGAAAACACAATTTGAAAAAACCTCTTTCACGTTTCTTTGGCTTTCACGTAAGGGGCATCAAGATGCCCTATTGTGAGGGATGTGTAGCTGGAAATTGCGTATTGGGCATTGCCCATTCAATCAAGGAGCAAATATTAAGCGAGCTTCGCCAAGATCGCTTTCCAGCGGAGCGCGCAGGACAGCCAGTCAGTATGTCTGTGTCCTGTCTTTTGTTCTGATCTTATACTCGCTATGTGCGTTTATTATTGTTCAGGCGGCCTTGGGTTCTGGTAAAACAGAGACGTTGCCCTGTGTATGGGCCCATGCTTAGGTTTATTCTGCGGGTCGTAGCGCACATTGGCTATGTTTGCCGTTAGTGGCGAACCGCGTATACCAGAGTCATAGAACTTGCAGGAAACCTTGTCGATATACTCCTCGACCGTGTCAAGATTCGACCATGAATGCAAGTCCATGACTCTAGTATATCGGCTCGCCGAGAAGGCCGCTCTTAGGTACCGGTTCTGCATAACCTGCAGTGCCTTTTTGTGCGTACTCGCCACAGAAGACCATACAGGGGCTCCATACATTAAAGTCGGCCTGACAATAGTTCTGTAGATGTTTACTTTATTTGCCGGGCTCAGAAAAGATCTTGGTCTGATGAGCATATTTAAACTTTTTTGGGCAATAGCGTTCTTTCTGCGGATCTCGGTCATATGTCCGGTAAAGATCAGTCGCTTGTCAAACACTATTCCCAAGTACTTTACTTTGTCTTTTACGTCTACTGTAATGTCATGTATCGTGAGTGGCGTAATGTCCAAGTTAGTTCTCTTTTTGGTTAGTATTGTTAGTTCTGTCTTTGGGACGTTCAAGTTTATTTTCCATCTCGCATAATATGGGAGAAGGATGTCGAGGTGATCTAGGAGTTTGATTTTTGCTGTCTGCGCGATTTTGGATTGCGAGCAAATTGCCGTGTCATCGGCGTAGAGCACTAAGGAAGTGTTAGGGGAGGAGGGGATGTCTGCTATATAGTAGTTGAATAGCTGTGGGGACAAAACAGTGCCCTGCGGGACGCCGGCTTTTAGCGGCCTCACAGACGAACTTGCCCTGTTTATGCGTACAGAGAGAGTACGCCCGGCAAGGTATGACTGGACCAATGCTGTCAGATACAGCGGGAAGCCAAGCTTCACATGCATCTTGTACAATAGTCCGTCATGCCACACCCTGTCGAACGCCCTCTCTATGTCCAGGAGAAGCAGCGCAGTGCTTTGACCTTGGTTAAAGCCCTGCACGGTGTCGTGTGCAATCTTCGCTGCAGGCATGGTAGTGCTATGCCTAGCCCTGAAGCCGAATTGCGCCATGGGCAGTACACCGAGTCCATCGGCTGCGCCGCTTATTCTGGACAAGAGTAGTTTCTCCGCCACCTTCGCCATGGTGGGGAGCAGGGAAATCGGTCTGTAAGAGCCGGTTTGCCTCGGATCTTTGCCTGGCTTATGGATCATCATGATCTCGGCATGTTTCCAAGAGGATGGGAAATGCTGTAGGCGAATGATGGCGTTTACAATGTGCATGAAATGTATGACGGATTTCTTCGGAAGATTCCGAAGAGTTAAGTATGGCAAGGTATCATTCCCAGGAGCTTTATTTCGGGGCAGGCGGTTTAATATAGACCTAATCTCCCCCGGGGTGACAAGCAGTTTGCTCATCACCGGCGGCGGGATAGGGTATTTTCGCGTTTTCAATTTAGATGCTATATCAGTAATGCTAGTGTGCGCAGGGATGGTATCGGGCGACTCCCTATGGAGCCCCTCCAGGAAATCAGCGAAGGCCTCTGCTTTGCCCTCGTCACTCATAATATCGTTGCCGTTTTGGCGGATAGCCGGCATGGGCGCAGAGGCTCCTCTGACTTTCCTGGCCAGGCTCCAAAGGGAGCCGTCCTGAGCGTTTAAGGAATTTACATACTGCATCCATTTATCAGTCCTGTACCCGCTGATTTGGATTTTGATGTTATTAGTTAGCTCATTCATATGTAAATAGTCGATTCTGGCATGATACCTTTGCCATCGGCGCCTAATGGCGTTTCTAGTCCTTATTTGCAAAAGAATATGATCTGGGAGGGAGTCTGCAGGGCGCTCTTTCCTGACAGAGTGAACGAGTGTATCACGGATACGCTGGATGTTTAGGGTAAATGATTGGACTTGAGCCTCTAGTTCCTGGATGCTGTCTATTTGGTCGGGAACCACCGTTGCTTCGTTCAACCTGCGCCTGAACTCCCTCCAATCGAGATTCCTGTATGAAATTTTCATTTCGCAGGTCTCTGGCCGCCTTGGTTCAAGGCAAATCACGATTGGGAGGTGATCAGAATTCAAGTCATTTATCGCCTGAAGCGGCGGGACGTCAGCGATTCCCTTCGTAACAGCAACATCCAGGTAGGAGGGGGTAGGGGCCCAAGCTGGGTAGAAAGTTGGAACTTCGGAGCGGTGAAAAAGGAGATCTGGGTTATTTTCAATTGCACGGAACATCATTCGGCCCCTGTTGTTCGTAGATCCGGCGCCCCACACAAAGTGTCGGGCGTTTAGATCCCCGATCAATATGGACCTTCTGTTGTCCGGGAAGAAAGCCATGAAGTCATCATAGGTAAAGGGAGCGAGCGGAGGAACGTAGGCCCCCGCAATACGCAGACCGTTCTCGGTCTCAATGCAAATGTGTTCTGCTACAGAGCGGATGCCGTGGACTCTTTTATATGGAATCGATCTACGTATTAGGCAGGCCACGCCGCCTCCGCGCGGATTGGGCCTATCAAATCTCTCGACCTGATAACCCCGAATCTTCAAAACAAACCATGGGTCTATGCGGGTTTCCAATAAAAAAATAACCGAGAAAGGATTATCATGCACAAATTGTTTAAACTCTCCCAATTTGTGCCTGATTGAATTACAATTCCAACTACACACTTGAAACATGGAACAGACATCTTATATGTTATATTTTCCGATTTCCTCGGTGAAGAATCTCACCGTTGCTTGAACAATGGCAATTTTATCGCCATTGCACGCCTTGATCATTGAGAGACACTCGTCTAACGCAAAAAATAATTCGTTGATATTGACTAATGAATTGATTTCGTTAATTGTATCTGAAAGCTTATGAAAATTGTTGTTTAAATTAGTATATGCGTTTTGGTTTGAATTAATATTAGGATTTACAGGCAATTTTGCAGTGGTATTATTTGCACTTACATTTTGTTTAAGGGGGTTTATCAGTGAAACGAGATTCCGACGGCGTGCCTTTCTAGCAAAGGCAAGCTATTCTTCGTTCTCTGTCTAGGCACCGCCCACCGATTCGTTTTAGGTTGTGCGAAAACAACACTGCATTTTACATTACGTCGCGTCGCCGGACTACCACGTGACCACGTCACAGTCACCGTTGGACCGTCGACAAGCACATTACGTGTGCTTCGAAACGGACAGCATTAGCAGTCAGGCAAAATATGACAAAATCTCTCGGGAGAACGGGAAGAGCTACTGTGTCGAAATTTTTATGGTAGGT
>MU182104.1:449617-469406 GCA_016904865.1 Pissodes strobi | reverse complement strand
TGATTTGAGCCTTCATTTCGGAGAGAATGCGAGGTGAATACAAAAATTAGTATATTTCAATCAGATTTTGCCGAGGTTCGAAGCGAGATATTTCAATTTTTTGATTTCAAGCAGTGATAAAAAATATAATTCGTACAAAAATGTAGATGAATTATATATGAAAACATTCATAATTTAATAACCTACACGTTACCCTGGAATTGATTGCCTTTGGCTCCACAAATGATTGAATTTTGTTTGAATTGTTATAGAGCCACTTCGGCCCCGGCTCAAGGATGTAAACTGCACAAGTGCAAGTTTAGTGACCCTAATGAAATGTGTACCTAGTTTCGTCGATTCGGTGTCTAATCGGACACCGTTTTCAAGAAAAGCAAAAAACTAAAAATGAAAATGGTTAGCAAATACAATAAAACAGTAAAAAGCTCTTGCAGATTGTCAGGCTTTAAACTGACTTTGACAAGATGACAATTATAATGCCATATTTAATTACTGGGTAACTGGTATTTAGTTTGATAATAAGGTGTTATTTGATAAATTAATTTGTTTATGAAGTTTTATATATATATAATTTTGTGTTATTCGCTTTGGAAGAATTTAATGATTTTTGTTGAAAGGATTAGTTAATTTTTAAGTGTCCCTTATCAACTTCAGTTTTTAGCAAAGGTAACCATGTACTATTGAAACTTACAGAAGTTGAAGCAACACATTTATCTTTATTTAATAAAATTAAAGCACTTTCTTTAATTTTACGTTTTTTAGAAGAAGGCTCCTTTGCCAAAATACTAGAAGCGTTCCATTGTATTCTGTGATTGTTATCAAATGCATGTTGACAAATATGTGATTTGTGGAATTGTGCATTTCTAATATAAGTTTGGTGTTCTTTTATACGTTTTGATAATGGTCTACAGGTCTCACCTATATAAAATTTATTACATTCACATGGTATTTTATAGATGACATTTTTAGTAGTTTCATTTTCATTAAGTGGTTTTGTTTTTGTTAGTTTAGATCTAAGGCTGTTTTCTGTTTTGAAAATTGTACGAATGTTAAATTTATTACCTATTCGTTTTATTTTGTCTGATAAACCAGGAATATAAGGAATAAAGAGGTTCGTAATAGGTCTATTTTGATTTTGTCTGATATTTGGTTGTTCAAATTCTATAAAGCATTTTTGAATGAAATCAATAGGATAGTTATTATTAATCAAAACATTGCTCAAAAATTCTTTTTCTGTGTTGAAATTTTGATTATTACAAATTATTTTCATTCGATCATATAGACTTTTTACGACCCCCTACACGTTCATATAATAATCTCGATTTTTAGGTATCATTTTTTATTACCTTCGGATTTTGAATTAATATAATAAAGCCTTCATTCTGTGAAAATTTCAGCTTGTAACCCCGAGATGCCCACAGAAAACATTTATAGAAGGCTTTTACTGCGTTGGGCACTCTACTATTACAGGAAAAATAAGAAAAAGTGGTGAAACAAAGTGCTTCAGCGTAATTTTCTCACATTGAGCAACTAGATGGCTCGACGGGCTTCTTTTTTATTTGACCCCGATGAATTTTATAGGCAGCTTTGTTAATTATCTTGTTCTGTCAATAAATGAACATGTAATTTGACAAGTTTGATAGTTTTTATGTATTTTGAACATGTTTTCCTTATTTTTATTCAGTGTTAAATACGATATGGTATTACTTATTTTTTAGATTACGCAGTTTGTCGATATATGCATTGGGATAAGTATTAGCACAGATCTATATAGCTACGCAACAGATACCTCTTCCAATCCTTTTTACGCGGGGCCAAAAATGTTCACCGGCTTTCGCGAGCGGGTGAACCAGTCGTTTAGGAACGGGTCGGTGCTACCAAGTTATTACGTCGAACAATATTCCGGCTGACTTTTTGACCCGCTCAAATCATCGAGTTTTATTATGTATCAAATTAACACAAACATATTTTTTTAGAAAAATACGATTTTTACATTTTTTATTAAGTATCATAGTTTATTAACAGTAAAACCAATGAAACGGCAATTTAAATGAACAAATTTATAATATTGATAGTAGAGTTTGAAACAAAATTAAATGGTACTTTGACATGTCGATAAACATTACAAAAGTTTTAGCAAACACCATTCACTGAATCTGATAATGAACTTTAATTTGACATAAATAACATACGATTGCCAAGAAAATGAGTAATACCATAATGTGATAGGAAAGGTAAACTACAGTTCGCGACACGAGGGGCAAAATACGTCTAAATAGAATAGTATATTATTTTATATGGAGGAAAAGTGATACTTTTCATGGCGCGCTCGTGTTTAGAGAGCAAGCCATGAAAAGTAACTTTTCCTCCAAATAAAATATGCTGTTTTTTCTTCAAATGTCGACATATTAATGCAAAAACATCTCTTAATAGTAATAATATCTAATTATTATTAAAGATAAATGGGTTCGCAAGGCGACTTAGACCACGGTCGTAGGTGGCCTTGCTTAGACCGGTGTCGGTGCATATAATGTAACATAAAGCTGTCAGTGGACACTGTCAACAATAATTATTTTTTTAAGATGGCGTGTCCGATTGCGTTTTAATTCCGTATTGATAAGCAGTTATTGAGTAAATTCGATTAAATAATAGCCAATTTGTTCCTAAATTAGTGATTTTTAGAAATGCAGTCACAAATTGAGTGATAAATACAAATTGTAGTTTAATAAATCTTGAGTTGTTGACGCTTATTTTGTTGTCTGTTTGTATTGTATCTATGTTGCTATGACAACACTTTTACCTCCGCCGGCGGAAAAGTGAAAAGTAAAGCTCCGGCGGAGGAAAAACGAAACTTCACGGCCGCCTACACAGTCGAGTAATGACGGATTTGCTGACGTTTGAAGAAAAAAATATTTAAGTTTATCGCATTATTGGCGAGCGACACTTTTAATACCGGAGTAGGCATCGTTTGCGTAGCTATATAGATCTGTGATAGTATTCAGCTAGATGTTCTTCTTTATTTTATCGTATATACAAAACTTGATTTTACTAATTTGTTTCTAAACATTAAATAATTTTTAGAAAATCCGACTCACTCTATACCAACAACATGTGAAGCATTAAATATCACATTTTGCAGAGCCCAAAGCACACTCAAGAAGTTCAAATACAAACCTTATAAGTTTTGGAAAGTTCAACAACTTTCCGAAGAAAATAAAGACAACGACTTGAATTTTGTAATGCTATGTTAGAACAACTACGCATGGACGACACTTTTTTTGACAGGATCATATGGATAGGCGAAACATGCAATGCAACAGAAAGTGTCTATAACAGACATAATACCCATTATTGGAGTCAAGAAAACCCTCGCCTTGTTAAAGCTGTTAAATCATCAGGATGGAAAGCTTTCGGTGTTTGGTGTGGAGTTGTTGGTGATAGAATATTAGGGCCTATTCTTTACGAAGGTGGTTTAACTGGTGATAGATATTAACAATTTCTCACTGAAGAAATAGAGAACTTTTTAGATGAATTACCGCTTAACATCATCAACCGATCTATTTGGCAACAAGATGGTGCCTCTGCTCACAACACGGCAAACGTGATTCGCGTGAAAAATATGAGACTTGGGTTGGAAAGAATGGTTCAATTCGATGGTGCTCCAATAGCCCTAATCTTACTTTGATGAACAGGTCTTTCTGGGGATGGCTTAAATAGCGAGTGCATCATGAATACACATTCCACACTATAGCAGGTTTAGTTAAGGCAGAAAATTTTGGATGAAATACAGTTTATTCGAATCCACCAGAAGCAGTCGTTGAGGGATACCGTCCACCACTTAAAAACGTGTTAACGTCTTTGTGTCGAACAAAACGAAGGTCACTTTGAACACCTATTAAAGTGAATATTCAATATTAATTCCACATTTTTTGTAATTAATTCATTAGTTTTAGTTTAATATGAACAATGCTTAAGTTGTTCTTGTTGAGTGTAGCCCATGCCCATAATGAGTGACAATAAACTTTTTCCACGAAAACAGTTGAATGTAGGTATATGCAAGGGTATATGTTATATTAAATGAAATATACTAGAACTTTTATGTAGAATCAGAATATGAAACATTATATAGGGCATTCCATTAAAAAAATCTAAGTTAGTCGTTTTTAACGGCTTTACGACGTTCGTTTGTTTTTTCTGATATCAAATTCTAGCGCTTTGAGCGAAATCCTACAACTTTTCTATTTTAAACGTTTTTCTAATCCTTCAAATAAAAAAGTTATCTATTGGTCCAAATCACGGTACATTTCTCCTTGTACCGTGGTTCAAATATAGTCAATAATCCTGTACATGGTAAGTAATGTTTAATCTCTTTAATTAATTTTAAATGAAGTAAATATTCGGCTTTGGCTTTGCATTTTATTTTAGAATTTATATCCCCTTAGGAATGGAGGCACTGTAGCCAAGTCAAGCTTTTAATTTCCCTAACATAATCTTGAAAAAAGTCATAGATTTTCTCTAGATCTTACAATTTCAAAACGCTTGTTTGTAGTTATATCCCAGAATACTAAACTGTTGAGAAGGGACAGCCGGCGGCGGCGTCTTTGATCTTCTTTTGATATCGATGGACCCGTTTTCGATGACCTTGAATGACTCTCATTTGACATTAAAGCAGCATAATCCGAGAAGACAACGGTTGTGTCTTCGCGGATAATATCTTGTAGTACGGTCGCAGGGGGAAGTAAATTATCTCATGAATCAGTAAATAAATCGAAATTATTTATTTAAAGAACTTATTATGAATACGTATGTTGGGGTTCACTTATGATAAGATATATATCTATGTATAGATTTATTTATAATATTATGTATCGGTTACATCATACATTAGAGATAGGATAGAAAAATAAACCAAATGCACTCACAGGGCCGTGCCTGACTGCACGTGCACTCGCCCGGGGCGGCGGAGATTAGGGGGCCGCTTTTTATTTACAACAAAGTTTCTAAACCAGCTTTTATTAAAAAATATGAAACAATAAAACACAGTAGCATTTCAGGTTTAATGAAATACAATTAAACGGTGGGTACACAAACGAATATTAAATATAAACCCAAGAACTATGTCTTCGCCATATTTTGCTCATTCATTAAATTTAGTGGTAAATGACGCTGATAAAATAAACAATGAAATTGTTTAATTCTTCGACATTGCTAAAAAATTATATGCATTTTTGCAGCATCAGCTGTAAGGTGGGAGGTTTTGAGACTGAATATTAATTAACTTTGAACCCGTCAATCGACACTCAATGGGAAAGGGGAATAAATGTAATTAAACCTTTAATTTCAAATTAAATTTTTAATTTTCCATTACATTTTTTGTCATTTTTGTATGTTTGTAAATCTCTTTTAGGATATTTTAGTGTATAGAAAATTTTTAACCGAATAAAAAACTTCAAAATAAAGAATTTGGGTAATTCAGAGCAAGGATGTACAAATTCCACCTTTTGCATTAGGTTTAATAATTGATGGGACATTCCGAAATCCCATCTCCTAGAGAAATATTTTCAAACTTTGAAGTAAGTATTTTTTCCAATTGATAAATAAAATTAACAAATTGTTCCTCGACATGCCTATAATTATTATTATTATTATGTGCCAATCGAAAAAAAAACACAATAGAGCCGAAATACAGATCGTTAAAAAATTCACTATTAGCGACACGAACACTGCCTTGGACTACAATAGTATATTATTTTTTCTTCAAACGTCAGTAAATCCGTCATTACTAGACTGTGTAGGCGGCCGTGAAGTTTCGTTTTCCCTCCGCCGGAGCTTTACTTTTCACTTTTCCGCCGGCGGAGGTAAAAGTGTTGTCATAGCAACATAGACACTATACAAACAGACAACAAAATAAGCGCCAACAACTCAAGATTTATTAAACTACAATTTGTATTTATCACTCAATTTGTGACTGATGCATTTCTAAAAATCACTTATTTAGGAACAAATTGGTTATTATTTAATCGAACTTACTCAATAACTGTTTATCAATACGGAATTAAAACGCAATCGGAGACGCAATCTTAAAAAAATAATTATTGTTGACAGTGTCCACTGACAGCTTTATCTTACATTACTAGGGCAACAACCTTTGCCTATTCACCGACACCGGTCTAAGCCGCCTTGCGAACCCACTTATCTTTAATAATAATTAGATATTATTACTATCAAAAAGAGATGTTTTTGCATTAATTTGTCGATATTTCAAGAAAAAACAGCATATTTTATTTGGAGGAAAAGTTACTTTTCATGGCTTGCTCTCTATTACCAGCCTCACTCCGTTCGGCTGTTAAACACGAGCGCGCCATGAAAAGTATCACTTTTCCTCCATATAAAATAAAATACTATTATATGGAAGAAAAGTGATATTTTTCATGGCGCGCTCGTGTTTAATAGAGAGCAAGTCATGAAAAGTAACTTTGCCTCCAAATAAAATATGCAGTTTTTTTTCAAATGTCGACAAATTAATGCAAAAATATTCCTTTTTAATAGTAATAATAATAATTATTATCAAAGATAAGCTGGTTTGCAAGGCGGCTTAGACCGGTGTCATAGCCTAAAGAAGAATATAGCTGCGACACTTAAGCGCGGCACCTTTGACAAGCGAGGACCAACTTTATCACTATGTAGTGGGGAGAAAATAAATAAATCTAACTTGACGTCAACCGCACGGCACTCTTTAGTGAAGTGAGCCACACTCAAATTTGTTGGGACTTTATATACTAAAATAGTTTCTCTCCCCTATTATTTTATTTGGACTTTCACTACAAAATATATGACTTATAAAATACTGCTTAATTCGGGTAGCGAATAACCAATTTTTTGATCCAAAAAACTGCATAAAGACAACCGGATATTTATTTAAACATTACACCTGAAAGAAATATTTAAAAATGTCTTTTGAAATGAAATTAAGAATGGCGAATGTAGATTAACTTGTAGTAAATAGGTACAGTATTCTTGAAAGAAAAGTCAATTACCTAAAGAAAAATATAATTGAGTTACATATTATTTTGATATGTTACGATCAATAAAACAGCTAATTTATGTAAAAAATTATTTAATTTTTAACGTTATAACACACATATAATAAATTGAAATTGAAATAAACTGAAACGAATATAACTATAATAGAATATAATCTCCAAGATAATCTTCAAATATCAACAAGAGCTATACACAACAAAATATTTTTTATGTGAGATATTAAATTGCATAAGTAGTTACGGTTTTAGACGAACTTGTGAAGATCTGCAATAATAATTTTGAAAATTTTGATTTCTCTCTTTTAAGCTTAAAACAGATCTTATATAAGTACATAACTTTGCTTTATATAGATTTTTAGCAACCTGCACAATTTTATCGAACATAATACGTTTATTATGTTCGATTTTGCATATTTTTTCGTAACAGCTTTTTCATTTTATTCACTGGATAAAAATATTGTACAGATGGCGAAATGAAAGTAAATTTTTGATCTGGCTATAGTTCACGAACTAGTTTATGTATGAAGTGCACAATTAGACCTGTTTCAGACATACACGGTGACCGCGCAAACCGCGCCGTTTGAACGGTGCTGTTCCATTATGTTGCCGCACACACGGCTCCGGTGCATGTGAAAGCACTCATTATTTCATAGGCCCTTTAGCCGTTTAAACGGCGCCGTTTGGACGGCCCCCGTGTATGTGTGAAACAGGCCTATGCTAAATCGGTGCAACATATACCGTGCCGTGCCTTCAATTTATCTTGATAACATTTTGATTCGCTTAACTTTTTTGTTTTTAAAGATATCAAGGTACACAAAAAAGCAAATTGTAGGGTTGGTAGCCAAGTTTTTTTCTAAGATACATATAGAACAAAACACTAACGATTTTCTGACATGTCAACCTACTATATATTTTTTAAATGGAATACCCTGTGTATTACTATACATTTTTGGACTCTCTAGAGAAATCTAAACACATTTCGTGTATAATATCCTATACCTATCTTTAGGTGTTTACGAAATATTGACAGTTGAAAGTCGGGCATTTTGACATTTTGATAGGCTTTAAAATCTAAACCGCGCGAGAGCAAAGAAAACGATTTGCATATTCCCGTCTTAGGTTTTCATGAGCTGTCGAATGACAGTAACTTTGAATTTAACCCGCGGATAAAATTAACCGGAACTTTTAAACGTCAGGTTAAATTCAAAGTCACTGTCATTCGATAGCTTATGAAAGCCTAAGATAGAGATGTGCAAACCGTTTTCTTTGATCTCGTGCGGTTTAGATTTTAAAGCCTGTCAAAATGTCAAAATGCCCGAATTTCAACTGTCAATATTTCGTAAAAAGCTATAGATAGGTATAGGATATTATACACGGCATGTGTTTAGATTTCACTAGAGAGTCCAAAAATGTAGTAATATACAGGGTGTTCTATTTAAAAAATATATAGAGTAGGCTTTTATATCAGAAAATTGTTAGTGTTTTATTTTATATGTAACCTAGAAAAAAAACTTGGTTACCAACCCTACATTTTGCTTTTTTGTTTACCTTGATATCTCTAAAAACAAAAAAGTTACAGCGAATCAAAATGTTATCAAGGTGCTGATCAAATCTGAAATAATGGATATATCTGGATAACGATCGATTTTTACGAAAAATGACCAGCAAAAACAATGTTTTTGAGACTTACACCTTTATTGTAGAATCCGAACTGTTTATTGTCAAACGAAATGTTTTGCACTTTCTTATCTTCCACATAACCACAACCTGGAAAATACTCCTTACCAAACAAAAAATTTGGTATCTCTTGATAAATACTAAATAACTAAGATAAGAAGATGCAAATCGTTTCGCTCTAAGTTAAACCGATCAAATTCTACAGGGGTTTAAAGTTACAACAATTTCAAAGTTACTGTTTGAAAACAGTTGCATTTAAAAGTAAGCAATGCTATTCGACATGCTACATGAAATATATCTAGAATTTTTAGAAGAATTCGAAAATCGGCAAATATGTCTCGCTCTTTTAATACCTTTTATATTGAAATATAATTGAAAAATATTTTCAAACTAAAATCAACATGGCTAAATGATGAAATGGTTGTAAGACTACTAAAAAAATTAGAAACATGCTATTTCTATAAAATGTGTATGCATATATATTTTATGAATGTTTCCATATTATTAATTTTCGATTATTTTTGGGTTCTTTAAATTTTGTAACCTATTCCGATCCGTTTTAGACCGTTTTGGTGCTTTTGAGTAGTTTGGGTTAGTTCAATCAGCTTTCGTTTAGTTTTAATTTATTTTAGTCATTTGAACCGGTTCCGATACATTATAACCAATTTTAATGTATTTGATTAATTTTGGTTAGTCGCCAAAACTGGGTCGTTTAATCAACTTTCTATTACTTTTGGTTCCGATACGTTATTACCAATTTTAGTGTTTAGCTCGGTGTTTAGTATAGTCGCCAAAATTGAATTAATCTGGGTTAGTCTTTCAATCAAATTTTTGTTACTTTCAATTAGTTGGGTCAATTTATTTTAGTTATTTGAACCGGTTCCGATACGATATAATTTAATTAATTCAAGTTAGTCGCCAAAATTCGGTTAATTTTGGTTAGTTTCAACTTACTTTAATATTTTTAATCTGTTACCATACGTTTTAGCCCTTTTTGGTGCCTTTGGTTATTTTGGTTAGTCGTTCAACCGACTTTCGGTTAGTTTCAGTTAGTTTTAATTTATTTTAATCATTTGAACCGGTTCCGATAAGTTATAACCAATTTTAAAGTTTTTGATTACATCCGGTTAGTCCCAAAATTCGGCTAATTTGGGTTAGTTTTAACTTACTTTAGTATTTTTAATCTGTTCCGATACGTATTAGACCGTTTTGGTGCTTTTACTTACTTTTGGTTAGTCATTCAGTCAACTTTCGGTAACTTTCACTTAGTTCCAATTTATTTTAGTCATTTGAACCGTTTCCGATACTTTATAATTAATTTAAATGTGTTTGGTTAATTTTAGTTAGTCCTCAAAATTCGGTTAGATTCAACTTGCTTTCGTTCAATCAACTTTCGGTTAATTTCAGTTAGTTTTAATTTATTTTAGTCATTGGAACCGGTTCCAATACGTTATAACCAATTTTAATGTATTTGGTTACTTGCAAATATTCGGTTAATTTGGGTTAGTTTTAATTTACTTTAACATTTTAAATCTGTTCCTATACGTTTTAGCCCGTTTTGGTGCTATTAGTTACTTTTGGTTAGTAGTCATTCAATCAATTTTCGGTTACTTTCAGTTAGTGCCAATTTATTTTAGTCATTTGATAGTCGCTTAAATTCGTTTCGTTTTGGTTAGTTTCAACTTACTTTAATTTTTGTAACCTGTCACGATACGTTTTCGCCTGTTTTGGTGCCTATGGTTACTTTTGGCTAGCTTTGGTTAGTCGTTCAATTAACTTTCGGTTAGTTTCAGTTAGTTCCAATTTATTTTAGTCATTTGAACCGATTCCTATACCTTATGATCAAATTTAAGTTTAAATAAACAAACTAACTAGTTGCACAACTCTGCCGTCCTTTTCCCATTTTAACACATAAACATTAACTTATTTATATAACGTACAAACAAAACGATATATACACATAACCATAGTCTATTTACCCAAACAACAAATCTTTTTCAATTTTAATTCCTATGAAAATTTATTGCACTCCGGCCCAGGTAAGCGCGTATGATTGGCATCGAGTTCCAACTGCGTAGTGTGCTCGCTTCAGTGAGCTTCAAGGAGAAAATTTGATTCCGTACCACTAAACGAGCCGAGTGTCGCGGCTATTCTTCTTTAGGCTATGCCGGTGTCGGTGAATAGGCACAGGTCGTTGCTATAGTAATGTAGGAACATAAAGCTGTCAGTGGACACTGTCAACAATAATTATTTTTTTAAAATTGCGTCTCCGATTGCGTTTTAATTCCGTATTGATAAGCAGTTATTGCGTAAGTTCGATTAAATAATAACCAATTTGTTCCTAAATTAGTGATTTTTAATGCACAAATTGAGTGATACAAATTTTAATTTAATAATTCTTGAGTTGTTGACGTTTGCTTTGTTGTTTGTTTGTATCTATGTTGCTATGGTAACACTTTTACCTCCGCCGGTGAAAAAGTGAAAAGTTAAGCTCCGGCGGAGAAAAAATTAAACTTCACAGCCGCCTACACAGTCGAGTAATGACGGATTTACTGACGTTTGAAGAAAAAACAACTTATTGGTTGACATCAATGACATATCTCGACACTCACGGACGTGACGGAAAAAGCAGCATATTTGGCGAATGCGAATACTAGATTGAAATTATTCGGTCGCTTCTCAACAGTTTAGTATTCTCGGGTTATATCCTAACCTTGTTGCCCGTTAGTTATTAACCAACGTTATCTGCGTTGTCAATTGCCCTATCATTGTAAAAGTGACGACACTATTAGGTTCTAATTCTAATCGCTTAGGTTACCAACACATATACAGATAATTTCTTTATGGAGGACAACATCGACTAAAGGAAGGTTGCGACCTAACGCATTGGGTATCATTGGATAATAGTGAAATCAGAGTGGAATATCGAATAAGAGGCCTAGACATCGATAAGATAATGCAAATAAAAAACTGGCATGCAAAACGTCTCTTCCGCTGCTTTTGCAAGCTTTCGCTTTTTATTTGCCGTGTTGCACTGCACTTTATTATCGTGTCTTTGTCCTGTCGACGACACGACGCGCCAAGAATTACGATTATCTAAACGACCGTTGTAATTTATTTCAATATAGCTGTAACTTTTGGCAGCAAATAGACGCCAACGTGTTGCGCACATTATTTTACAATCAAGGGCACTTAACGGTGGTTTATAGGAACGCGATTGATATTTCGATTAGATGTGCTTGCTTATTAATTTAAAAAATAGGGGTCTATAATATTAAGTGGTGTAACTTAAATTGCAAAACTGGTTTTGGTAAATTGATTGCCAAAGTTTCATATTACGACCTTGATAAAATATAAAACTAAAAGCAATTTGGCAAAGAGATGTGTGAAAGATTAAAATTAAACAGTAGACAACAAATTATTTTGAAAGATACGCCCTTTGAAAAACCTGTTGTCTTCCCGGATTTCGAAAGAGAAATCGCCAAACAAATAATTGTGGGTCGCAAATTTTCACCCTATTATAGGTATGCCGCCCGTGAAGCACTTGCCACGCACACGTCTAAAATCAGTCATGCTTAAAACGCCGAAAAATCTGGCAATCACGAGATCCGAGTGTATCGAGGAAAAATCATGTGATTTTGGGCGAAAATTACGAAAATAGATTGAGATGAAATTCCCAATTTGAAGCACGAATAATTTATTTGTCAAGCAAGTCGGTCAGGTGGACTACAATGAAACAAGCCATGCCAAAAATGTGAAAGTAGTAAATCGGTAGAATGACTTCGATAAATATTAGTGCTCGAATTTGTTGCAGTCACGCAACAGCTTTCAAATTGATTTGGGAAATATTTGCGTACTATTTGTTAATCCTTTATTAAGGTCACGGAAAAAAATACGTTTGCAAATTACCATATTTATTTACAAAAAAAAAAAACAAGGGAAAATAGTTCGCAATAGAGAAGTACCTATACAGAATTTATATTTTTCTTTGCTCTACTTGTAGTATATTTTTAACCCAACTATTATTTTTTAATAAAAAAATACGTTAATTTAGAAACATATTTTTCCGTAATTGTCACAGAAGATGTACCTAGTTAAAAAAAACATGGTAATCTAAACAAATGCCTACCTGTTGGATGAAAAACGGTTTTTCGAAAATAACTTTCTATTGCTAGATATAGTTTGATCATATTTGTATTATCATTGTTCAATAATAGCTGAGGGAGGTCGGGGATAAACATTAAAATGCCCTCAATATTACTAAAACTCTGTTTTAGTGCATGTTGCCGAAGGTTCCAAACCCCAACGTAGTTGCCCTCAAACCCCCCATTTCTAAGAACTGTAAGATTTGTATCCTTAAAATAGGTACCTAAGGAAGTTCTATAAGGAAAGAATGTTGGTTGATAAGCCAAAATGATTTTCATCATTCATTTTGTCGATAACAAAAATTTGTTTAAATTATATCAAATAGTTTTTTCGAATAACTTATTTTATTATTAATTTCTTTGCTGGGGAAACAACATGTGTATTAACTTATCGTTTTTCACCGTATAGTTTGGCGATAACCCTCTGTATGTCCGAGTATGAATGAGCCATAATTAAACTCCAAATATATTTAAACAGCAATTTGTGCAATCTCTGGAAAGCCAGTTGTCACTCCGTCAAGGAAATCGTTATTAATCGTTCAATATAATATAGTAGTTTTTCCTAATTTGTTTGCAGATATATTTAGAAAATATCTGCTGTACTCTGTGTTACATTTTTTCAACACTGAATTAAGGACTCTAGGCGTTTTAACGCATTTTCTCGAGACAATACAACTCGTAGAGTTTCTCCTGTTGAAGATAGAACAAGGTAAAACGGCGCGGGCGGTTGGAGATTTGTAGTAGATAGATATATTCCTGTACTCAAGATTCGAAGTCTTATTATCCCTGGCAAAGTTAAGTTGAGAGAATCATAGAAGTAAAATCACAAGGTGCCTTGGCGGTTGGAGACTTGTAGTAGACAGACATATTCCTGTACTCAAGATTCAAAGTCTTATATCCCTGGCAATGTTAAGTTGAGAGTATCATAGAAGTAAAATCACAAGGTATTTAGTGTGAACGAAAGAGCCGTCAGTTGAAATTTTGAAATATAAGAAACATTAATTAAATTCAGTAAAGCAATGAGTTAGTTTAAATTAAATAATCAAGAAGTTTTGTTGACATTTAATAATAGTTAACCTTATGTACAATATGTAGTTTTATGTATGAAAAGATGAATGCTTGAAAGTAGTTAGAAATCATTGTAAATATTAATCATATATAATGCAAATTAAATCTTGCATTATTAAAGAACATAATACCTAACATACATGTGTCAATTCTCACCCTATGAATAAAACCCCCACCACCCTATTTTAAGACAGTACACTAATTAAAGTGGTTAATTATAAAATTAATTACCACCCCCTCCTCCATGTAATAAATGATTTAAAAATAAATTGTTCATACCGACCATTCTTGTAAATATATTAAAATATACATTGAAGTAAGTCAAATACAATATACCTATACAGTACTTATATTATTTGATCTGGTAAATCTTCTAAGAATATACCTAACAATACATTTTTGTAAACAAAAACGCAAACAAACCAAAAACATTAACCTTTCTAAGAGTTTAAACACTCCGTATACTCCTTTCTCTATAATATGTACCGGGTGTTTCACTATAAATGGAATCCCCCTTTAACTTTCTCAACTGACATATTAGAAAAAAACGTTCAATACAAAAAATAAAGGGGATGAAGTGAAGTTTTTTATGGCATAGCAATTACTTCCCACTCCCTGATTTTAAATGCTAAATTTGCAGTTATTTAGTCACAGAATAAACATAAAGTATAGTAAATTGGGTTAAAATTATACAACGATGCAGTCTACAAGATTAATCTAATATATTTTAGCGTCAATAGTCTAATTTTAAGTAAAATTACTTTATTTATTCTGGCATACTTCAAAATTAGCTGCCTATTCAATTACAACAAAGCATACAAACACATTTCCATAGCAACGCTTGATGAATATTAGATAAATACCTGTCTTGCTTGTCTTGCAAGTTTGACGTTTGCTTTCATTTGAATACAAAATGTTATGACATGATACGTAAAATTATAATAATTTTATGTTTATGTCTTGATTTCAGGGAGATATTATGAAAAATATCGTTCATTACACGTCCAGAAACAGCTTTTCCTGTGCTTGCACGACTTCCGGTGTTCGGCTACGCCTCACATCAGAAACTGTCGTGCGCGCACCGGAAAAGCCTAGTTTCCGGACTGGTAATGAAATATACTATTACATGACTCTTTATACGATAAATTAAAAATTAATCTAAAAAATCTTTTCTGAAAAATGAAGATTCTAATTGACTCAGTTGACTGGCCCAGACCAGAATATTGTAACTTAATTGACGATACACCAGCGCATAATAAAAATTAATTAAATGTGTGTTTACTAAAGTTTTGTTTTAATGTTTAATTGCACTTCAGAATACTTTTTGTAATTTCCTACTTGTACTTGACTTCCAAGAAACCTATTTATAATGAATGATACGTTTTTCCGTGAGTTCTGATAAAAATCGCAACTTTTACTATTTTACAATAATACTCTCTTTATTCTTAATCACTGTATACAATTAAACACACTAAACTACACTCAAGGTTTAACTAACTCAACACGCTTTAGGTCTGCTACTTATATACAATCTCAAATCTATCACGAATACTCGGGAAGAAGCGAGGCCACTCTATATGATTCTCGACCAGGGCATCGAGATAATTCCAGAGATCCTGAATCATCGCGGCCGGCGATGACTCATAAATAGACGCGGCAAGGCCAGTTCTATAGGGTATCACAAACACATTCGGATGGTTGCTAGCCGTGACAATAATAAAAGTCAAATATGCCTCTATGTTACTGGCAGAGCAGTATAACACCATCAAGACTAGTCGAATTCAAACTTTTATTTGGCTCTTTATAGCCCTAACCAGTTTATTGGTGTCCAAAGGAGAAAAAACATAAGTTTATTTTTCGATCAGATTTTATGCAATTTTTAGTGGTAACATTCATATGGCTGTAATGAAAACTTTACCAAACATATCAGCATCCTTTTTTGGTCTTGTATAATATTGTTATCACCGTTTTTGAGAACGACTATTTTTGAATAGGATGTGCCCGTGCACAACTGATTATTAGTAAAATTCCATAATGCCTTTGTTTTATTATTATAATTCTTAATTTTTTTACCATATTCATATTGTCCAAAATCAACAATTAACTCTTTAGCAAAATGTATATTTTACTTTTTAGGTACCTATCTGAAATACCTTTAGTCCTTCTTTGGAAAACAATTTAAAACTCCACGAAAGTTCCGACATAAATTTCTCAAAGAAAAATTTCATAGTTTCTGTGGAGAATGAGTTGCGCTCCAGGTCGGAAAGGATTATTGTTCTGGAAAAGGACAAGGATGAGCTGGCAGACTTAAACTGGAGCATGATTTTCTCTATAAACGCGCTGGAAGCTGAAAATAAACCTTATTTTACAGAAATCTCAAAGCTCAGGGAGACCTCGAAAGTTGTCAGTTTCAAGATCTGTTGTGCATTCGACTTCCCTTACAAAAAAACACCAATACAGGCGCTGGAGTGGAAAGATCAAGCGCTGCACAGACTTACTTGTTAACTGTTAACGTCGGGTTGTCTGATCACGAAGCTATACTGTGTTCGATTCCTGCTATTACTGATGAAACAGGATTAAAAACTCAGCTAGATAGGCTCTACACTAAAAGGTATTTTAGAATGTCCACTTTGTTATGAAACGAAATAAATTGTAATAGTGTTTTAGCCACTGAAAATGCTCTGGAAGAGCTTCATTCTGCCATTCTGAGCAGATTTGACATTGCGTTTCCTCTTAACAATATTAAGAGAAAGAAAGGAAACCTTTGGTTCACGAAAGCCTTGCCCATTTCCAGAAATAATATGCGTTCACTTCATTATATTAGAAAATATTCAAGAAATGTAAACTTTATAAACTACTATAATAGGTATCGTAGAATCTATAGAAATACTATAATTCCAAAGAATCATGGAGGATTGTGAATGATTTAAGAGAAAAAAATAATATTACACCCACTTCTAGTTCCTTAAATGCAAATGAACTTAATTCATTTTATTGTAATGTAGCTGGCAATTTAGCACAAAAATTTCACAAGTAAATGATTCCAGAAGTTATTTTAATCATTTATCAGTGGCTGAAACCTTTTTTGCCCCTACAACTACATGCGAAATTAGGAATGTGTTTGCTACTATAAAAAATAAGACCAGTTCGTGTTGGGATGGGCTTTCTTTGAGGGTCTTTTTGGCGTTGCCACTTCAAGCGGTACGAGCCTTGGTTGATGCGATAAATATGTCATTCAATGTAGGCCTTTCCAACTTGTCTAAAGAAGGCCATTGTTCTTCCACTTTATAAGGGTGGGGATCATGAAAGTTCGTCCAACTTCCGCACAATTGCCTTATTGCCTACTCTGGCTAAAGTGGTGGAGAGGCTTGTGAAGGCGAGGGTCATTTCTTTTCTAAATAGACACGAACTTGTGAGCGCTCAACAGCTTGGATTTTGGAAGCTATGGGCGATGCTATTTTCGGGTTTTTTGAACATCTATACACCCAGCTAAACACAGGCGAGGCTGCCGCAGCAGTGTTCTGTGATTTATCAAAAGCATTCGATTGTGTGGATAGCGGAATACTGCTGGGGAAGCTGGAGGTGTGTGGATTTAGGGGAACAGCCTTAGAGATGTTTCGTTTGTATTTGTGCGGACGTGTTCAGGCAGTTAGGCTTGATAATTGTAGGTCTGAGGAGCTTAATATTAATGCAACTGTACCTCAGCAATCTTCCTCTCCTTTGAATATCGGGGAAATTTGCTATATTTGCGGATGATACCACCATTCTCTGGCATGACTCTAATGTTAACAGGTTGGGGTCAAGTCAAGGACCGACTTGTTAAAGATTAAGCAGTGGTGTGACGCAAATTTGCTATCGTTCAATGTTTCAAAGACTAATATCTTGGATGTGTCGTGGACAATGTCTATCTGGAAGATCAGCTTGTCTCTATGAGCAAATTACTGGGAATAACGATAGACACTTCATTTAAGTTTGAAAAACTTGCTTTAAATGTTTGCTACAGAATATCATCTGGATGCTGTGCTCTTAGAATAATATCAAACAATAGTTATTTGTTTTAATAGGCAGCAAAGTAGTGTGCCGCGATGATAGGAATTCAGCTAAGGCATTCAATCTACTTTGCTGCCGAGTTGAACATATATTCTTTTCTCCGATTGTTTATAATGATATATGTATATTGTATATTTGCAAATTATTACAATTCCCACAATCTTTTTATTTTTCCTGTAGTGATAAATTACAAGAAAATTTGATAGAAATCCCAATTGTTGGAACGGTTGGTTGCTACGGAAATATGTATATGTCCAGAATAATTATAGTTTGACAACTTATGTCAAACGTTTTATTCCCATGGAGACTAATAATTTTTCTGCCTAGGCAGGAGAGTACTTACTTTGCTGCCAACGCAGGAAAAGTAATAGTTTGCTGATTGATATGTGTCTGCAAAATTAATATTTGCTGTCAATCGGAGAAAAATTGGATTTTTCTGTAGTCAGAACCGCATATTTTGCATTGATAGAGTCACATCTTCGTTACGGTGTTTGTGGCTCTTGCCCTCAGTAATTGCTAAACTCAGTGTTTGTGTTGCAGAAGAGAGCAATTACATTATGTGTGGAGCGAGGATTCGTGATTCCTGTCATCCCTTATTCCTGAAGCATGGTATCTTGACTCTGTGTTGCTTGTTTATTCTGGAGACTGTTCGTCTCATGTTTAGAAAACACACGAATGAACTATCCTTAAGTGGGCATTATCACTCTCGACAGACGTATACTTTCGGATTGCCCATATCTATAATATATGGTGGAAGGAATCATTTACCTTTAAGACTGAGGATGCAAGTTTCTAAGAGGAGGTTCAGAGGGCAAACGAAAAAGGTTTTTTCAGAAAAGGGATACTATAGTTTGAATGAATTGTTTAATAATATTTTAATTTAAATATGTGTATAAGTTCCATTTGTCTGCTTTGCTTTTAGTGTTTTTAAAGTATTTTACCCCACTTGTCTTTTTCCCTTTCTGCTTTTAATATACTAGTTTTAATCTTATTTTAATGAGTATCTTTACAACTTTAAACCCTCTACTCTATAACTCCAGTTATTTGTTTGTTAATTTTACTTTTGCTTAATTCTGTAGTATTAAGATCTAGTCTCTAAGTATGGCATTGTCAACTCCTTGACTTGACTTGAATGTGGATTCAAGGTAGGCTGAGACCTCCCGCGTAATGTCCTAAGCTTGTGTATGCTTTCAGCATTAAATTTCCTAGACTCGCTGTGGTAAAACAACATTTCACCAAATAAATACCTGACCCATGTGATCAGAGAAAGCCACATTCTATCGCCTCACAGTCACTCCCTCTTTCTAGTTTTGTCACAACATAATCAACCGGCGTTGCCGAGATATCTTCTTTGTGTTGATACCCTAGGTTGGGCCAGTCACCAATGATTGCAAATTAAAAGTACTCAACAAGGATTTTCAATACTTGAATTCGGTGCCCTATATCAAGTACAAATACATTCTAAAATGAACTGCTGACCTATATCAACGTAAAAATACTAGCGGGCTATTTGGTGTCGTTGCTATGGATATGGAGGTTTGACAACATACAAAAATAATGAGTTTTAATTGTCATTGTAGATTACCGTTTTTTGTTTTTTTTTTGTGAAAAATGATGAAAACAAATACAATGATGAAGATCTTAGAGCCACTGCATCATTAGAATCGGCTATCTCAGCAATACGGAAATTCCTCAGAAGTCCATACAATAGTATGAAGTAGCTTATAAGCAGTTCAAGGAACGGTGCAGCAGAAGAAGTTGGACTAAATAAGGGAAAATGTTGTGGGCGAATGCTCCCACGTAATGTGT
>MU182104.1:405641-449217 GCA_016904865.1 Pissodes strobi | reverse complement strand
TTTTATTTAAGCATTTCGAATTTACTTTTATGAGATAGTTGACCATATTTTGTTATCGCAGAGTTTTCTACCTGGTGTCCCCATTCACCAGCTGTGGGTTTTTGCCACAATATAGAGCCCAATTCTCTTTGGTCCTTTTTATTTTTATTAATGTTTCCTTCCTGGGATTCTTTACGGTTCAGGCCAGCTCTTGTATTTCAGGAACTGCTCTCGATGGTCATTGTTTTTTTTGCTGGGATGGTACACACCGGCGAGTGCGTCGCCAAGCAGGCCTATTTTCGGTCTTTACGTAAAAATAAAATTTAGTATTCTTCGGTCCGCGTTTAGTTACACAACCCTAGGTAGAGAGCTCTGCTTATTTCATATTTTTGCTGATATCGTATATTCCGTTTACTTTTGTAATTTAGATTTTCAATAATAAATCTTAAACTCTCTCCTGATGTTCGACCCTGCCAAAACTAATAGTATTTCAAATTCACGAGTAAATTAAAATAAGCGTATAATCTACCTCTAACGCTAAAATGTTATAAAGGAATATACTCAATATATATAAGAGAAATTGAAAATAGTAAATCTTCTACACTCTGGGCTCCCTGTTTAATGTAACAAACTACAAGTAATGTTACAGAAAACGTAGAAATAGGAAAATTCAATAAACTAATTCCATATCTAATAAGAAAATCGGTCGGATATCGGGCGAAGAAGTCCCAAATTTTCACACAAGAATAGATTAAAAAGTTTGTATCAGAAGCTAATAATAAATAATATTTAATAATGACAACTGACAACAAATATTTTAGTTGCTCAAATACTGAGGATATTTTAATTTCTTTTTAGGTAATAATAAATAATATTTAATAATGACAACTGACAACAAATATTTTGGTTGCTCAAATACTGAGGATATTTTAATTTATTTTTAGGTTATTTTACTTATGGATATTAGGATATTTCTGGAGCTTGTCGTGACAAAGTAACGAAATTAGCAGTTGATAGTATAGAAGATGTATAATCTATTTTAATTGTCTACCCGATACGAAAACAAATGTAGAACATACGTTATTATCGCAAATCTAGATTAAACTTTATGGAAAATATGCTACTCTCCGTCCTTTACATCCTCCTCAAGGCGTTTCTTTTTCTACGCCAAATACCTACGAACTATACTGAGCATTGCTTCCGCAGGACATCAACAACTCTTCTTGCAGATACGGGAGCGGATATAAGTACCATCAAACGACATGGTGCATGGAAAATCACAACTGTCCCTGAAGGTTATAATAAATATTCGGTAAAAAAGAAAGTGAAAATTTCGAAGTAAACACTAGAGGTGTCAGACCATATTCCCTTAGCTATTCCGTCATATTTAAAATACATGAAAACGCAAACAAAAAAGCGGAAAACTTGTTATCTTCTACGAGTATAAATATTAATAGCTGTAGTGGTTGAACAATTAATTTTAATATTGTTTATGTATGTGTTTAATAAATATATCATTTTGTGTTCTGATACAATTTTGAATATGTTTGGGTTGATGTAAGCGTGCACTAAATATTCTTCACCCTAGTGTACGAAATACTTCGAAAAACTAACTTTTGACAGTTGTAGAAAACCAAATATTTTGACTTGAATTTCATTTATTATGGATGGCGTACAGTCAACTCTCCTGGCCCTGGTTCGGTCTTGTGATTTGTGAAAATTTTCCCTTCGCAGTACATGTCTCCTTACACCTGCTCCTTGCGATCCCAGATCTGGATCGTCTACTGACTGACTGGATATTCCACTCGAAAGGAATAAGATATTTAATTTTTTTTTTAATTTCTCACAATAAAGTCCATATTAGTGCTACATTTGTCAAATGTCTAAATAGTTCACTAGTTGTTTGCGCGGATTAAGGCGATAAGTAGTAGGCAGGTAAATGGCTCTTTTTTGGACTAGTTTTATGGTGGATGTTCTATAACACCGTTAACACGCTTGTAGTTATAATAATGATTTCGCGGATAAGTTCCTTGTGCGTCCCGGAAGGCATCTCGCCCTGTATAAAGGGTAATTCCTAAACTATGTCGAAAAAGCTTATTGAACATCATTTGAACCTTAGGCAATTTCCTGGGACACTCTATACAAATGCAGAGTTAAATAAGTTCCACAAGATCTTCGGCGGCAAGAAATATAAAACTTGAGACAAAATTAGCAGTGTTGTACCGGCCTTGACAACAAGTTTAGTATTGTATCAGTAAAATTTCAAAAACAGAACATCTCTTGCCCTTCGGAATAAGAATTTCTTATAATTTTCAATTTTTAAATCTAATACAGAGCGTTTGGTGATCTGCTCTAAAAATACGAGTTTTGTAGATTGATGCCATTTTGGCTGACCCTGCACGTTGATTTTTGTTGTGTGTTCTTTTAAATCCCAAAACGTTTGTCCATATTTAATTTCAGCTGTTATAGTTTTGGCCCTAGATAGGGATTTAAATAAATAAAAATCTTGTAGTTTTCCCATTAATAAACCCTGCATTTTAAAATTTAACTGAGTTATTGGCATACATCCCAATCCATGCAGTGATAATTTAAGAATTTCTTTAAAAAAAAATTAATGCATAAATTGATAGTGACAACTTAAAATACTAAATCCAACATCAAAACTTTCTTAAACTAATTAAAAAATTGGATATTTGACAGATTTGTACAGGGTTTTTATTTATATTTAGACACTTATTTACAGGGTTTGTTAGATTTAGAGAAAAACGGTTTATACCACAAGTATTTTTTCCGGATTATCTTTTAGACCTATCAAGATAAACAAACGAAGATCACAAAACAATGAAATAATAATAATACTATTTCTTTTAAATGGAACACCCTGTATATCTTCCGCTATAATACTTACTTTTCCCGATTTAAAAAATATATACATAGTTTGTTGATTTTTGTTCAGTCGTTTTTGAGATATTATATTTTTTAAAATATAATATTTCAATCAGAATAATTAAGTTCTAAATTCCGTTGGTCGACTTGTTAAATTCACGTTTTGACACATATTAAAACAACGTGTCAAAACTAAAGTTAGGTAAAGCGAACATTGGTTTTCATGACAATCTAGATCTTAATTTAGAAATAATTATTATTATTATCGATTCTTTAGGGTGTTATTTAAGTTCGTGGCCAAACTTCAGGACGTGACTCTGAGTGATTTTAAGATGAAACGTTTATATAAACATAGGTCCGGAAATTCATTGTTTCCAAAATACAGGGTGTTCAAATTTAAGAAAAAAAACGGTAGTGTACCCCACTGACTTCTATCCAATTTTGATATTTATTTCGGATTAAAGAACTAAAAATACAACTTTTTTGTCCCTTGAATTATTTTCGTACCTTTTTTACTTCTTAGGAAAAAAAAAATAAAAACCAATATTATCTACAGATCCCTCCACTGTTATCACAAAAAAAAAACGATTTTTATTTTTTTTTCTCAAACACCGAGCAAGATACAAAGATAATACAAGGGATAGCAAAGCTGTATTTCTAATTACCTACTAAGTTTGAAAAAAATATATATAATTTTTTAAAAAGTGAGTGGCTTACATTTTTTATCAAAAATATCCAGAAGATTGACTTCCGGGACACCACTGGATGTAATAATAATTAATCTAATTAGGGTTAAATTAGCCTCTTGATACAGTAAATAATGCTGCCAAATTTTAACAAAATCGACCAAAAGAATATTGAGATGACCCACCTCTTTAAAATACCATTTCATTAGACCTGATACATTCATTTTTGAGACACCCTATATATGTGTATATTTTGAGACACCCCTTATACATGTAAAGGATAAATCAAGTCATAAATTGAAGTCCAGTTTTTGCGAGGTTTTTTGGAAGGGATCTGAAAGGTATTGCTCGAGAACGGAAAAATAGAGAGTCAGAAGTTAGCCGAGTGTACGGTTTATTTTGGTGAATTGTTTTGCTTCTGTGTTGCAATATTATGTCATTACAAGTCGGTAAAATGAAACTTATAATATTGTTATTAACATAATTTGTACCATTATATACTTTATACTCATTGATAATTCATATTTGATGGTATAACGTGTGTATATATTTTGATATTGTTATTAACATAATTTACATAAATATTTCCCCTATTTTCATTGATAATTCATATTTGATGGCACAACATGTGTATATACTTTGATACTGTTATAAACCTAATTTGCACAAATATTTCATTTATTCTCATTGATAATTAATATTTGATGGCCTAACATGTGTATATATTTTGATATTGTTATTAACATAATTTGCATAAATATTTCCCCTATTTTCATTGATAATTCATATTTGATGGCATAACATATTATATATTTTGATATTGCTATTAACATAATTTGCACAAGTATATTTATTTTATTCTCATTGATAATAATTCATATTTGATGGCACAACATGTGTATATATTTTGATATTGTTATAAACATAATTTGCACAAATATTTCATTTGTTCTCATGGATAATTTATATTTGATGGTATAACAAGTGTATATATTTAATGAAATCGTTTTATGCTGTGAATAACACTGTGTATTGTTTCCTGTCTCTTCGTGCTGGAATTTTAGTTTTCGTATGACTGTGATTGTAATGTAAGCAAGGGACTTGATGAATCCACTAACATTTTCCTCCCCTGACTGAACGAATATCCTAGCTATAAATCGTGAGCTTGCGAGCAAGGCACCCTGAGTCGTTCTTTTAACAAATGTTATATTTTTAATGATTTGCTTTTGTATGAAACCTATGTGAAATTTAAATTAACATTATTTTGTAACCTTGATTTTTGACTTGATGCCAATTGCTTATAAGCACCCGAAATGATAAAGGATCTGTAGCCTGTGCACAATTACACAGAATGAAACCATATATCGTAATTGAAATGTATTATATCGAAATGACTATAACTAATAAGCAACAGTAAAGGAAAACTATTCAATCACAAATAATGTAATCAATCGCTAAGCGATGACGAAGGAAATATATATTAATCGGCCTGCAGGTCTTACTAGAGATATTAGCTCAATTTGCAACTAACAAAAGCTAGCTAGCTGAGTAGGCTCCCGTATGGGACCTCAGTACCTGCTGGCGACGTCTGGCTAACTAATACTAAACTCTTCAGTTTTGAATGTATTGTAGTATTGTCACAAGTGTGGAACGACAAATTGCGGTGCGTGAGACAGTAATTTAATTAATTGTTATACTAATAAAGGTTGTTCAGCATAACTCGGTTTAGGAATTGGGATCGAGGTTTTCTCTGCCATGCTCTTTTCCCTCGTGAATTCCAGGCGGAGTATGGCACGCTTTTCTTTAATAAATTAGGCAGGCGTATTAGGAATCTGTAGTTTCATTTACATGACACACCTTTCCCTCAAATTTCCCTAAGTCGAAGCGCAGTCCGAATAATTAAAATTGTTTAAGATATAATAATAACACAACGCCAACGTAGGGCTTGGTTTTCTTTTTAATCTAATTTGACGATCATTGGCAAAATAAAGATAAAGCACAATTTTACTTATCTGATTCAACTATGTTGAACAGGCCCGGGTACGTTATACTACAATATTAAAATTTTTACAAAAAAAAAAACGATTTTTTTTAAAGTTTGACATCCTGTATCTTGAAAACAGTGCATTTCCGGACCTACGCTAATATAAACTTTTTGTCTTAAAATCACTCCAAGAGTTACCTCCTGAAGTTTGGGTACGTAGTTAAATAACGCCCAGCATATTTTGAACATAAATTTTTCAAAAACGGCTGAATCAAATATCAGCAAGTTATATATTTTTGAAGAAAAGAATATTTATTATTACGACCAAAAATATGCTCCTGATGATGCTGATCTATTTATTTGGTTGATTTCCGATGGTCCAAGTCCAGGTCCAGAAGATAATACAGAAATAATAATTCAAGTTTGGTGTAAACAGTTTTTATCTCACACTTATAATAGGCTAGGGAATCCAATGAACGTTTTCAGACTTAATGACACGTTACCGGAAGGACACCGACAACGATATCGGCATGTGCAAAAATATATTAAATTTAATGAAATGCTTTCGAAGTATTGTGTTTAAAAAATCGGATGCCTTCTGTAAATTGTAACCACGTTCAGCATCATTTTGATATACATCCATTTCTTGTTCTATTTGTCTTTTTAGGTCTAGGTTTTGAATACTTCGACTACTCTTTGGTATTGGTACTCATTTAGCTGAACTTTGCTTCATTAAACCGTTCTAAGAGTGCCATTTCATGTTCTTGATTAGTTATTAGTTTTTGAAATTAGAAATTGGAAGCTCGTCTTCATTAGAATTTTCTGATCACTTCTTTAGGCCGGCCATTTTTTGGATCTAAACGTTGCTGAAGTCTTGGCTGAATAGAAGTTTTCAACTCAATAGCCCAAAAAAAAAACGAACGCTTATCCAGTTCGTTAAGCAAAAATTTCAAAGCAATTTCCATCTTATACAAATCCATATCGCGAAGGCATAAAGCTTCGGTTGTTATTTTTACAAGTTCAAGAATTTTTGCTAAATCATCAATTAGTTTCAGGTCAACTGAAGTTTTTTTCATGCAATTTTTTAATACAGTTAATCTATTTAACATCATAAAAAGGTTGCTCCACCTAGTCTTGCAATCCCACTGAAGCTTAAGCTCTTTACCGTGCTCCTCAACATATTTTTAGAGTAAATCGTTTCTGGTTGGCGATTTTGTGAAACATCTCACTATTTGTCTCACTGGAAATAATATGGTTTAAATTGTTTTTGTCAGATAGTTCTCGTTGCGCACTCGGTTGGGCATTAACTTCTTCAAAATTTATTTCTCCTTGGTTGTCTGCAACTGATATTTGATCTTCATCATCATCCGAATCCTCACTCTGACCTTCTTCTTTATTCTGGATGTTTATTAAGTTCTTGTTTTTAAAATATATCAATAACTGCTAATTGTATTCCATGAGCTAGGCATAACTGCTGTTTTGGACCAATAAGTTTTCCTAGTTTAATCATGGTACTACTAGAACCATCATTTATGATACATACAACATCTCCATCTCCAAAAACAACTTAAAATAATTTAATCTTTCCTCAAGTACTTGTAAACAAGCTTCAGAAGTCATGAAATTCTTGATTCTAACTAATCCCAGGTTCCAAAATTATTGGTGGCAGTGAACGACGACATTCGTATAGTGCTTATTTGACAAGGAACCCCGTTCATCTAAACTTACACGAAATTTCTTTCCCATCTTGATGCTTTTCTGAATTTCTTAAAGAACTATTTCACGAGATCTCAATATCTCATAACTTTATCAAGTATTGTTGCAATAATCGGAAGTTGCATTCCACTCGTAGCAAACAAATTTCGTAAATCAGTTTCACAAAATTTGAAAACGGAATATTATCCACAGCTACCATTCGTGCCATATACTGACCAATGATTTATCCTGTCTTGAAATATGTAAAAAAACTAGACAATTTTGCCTGTTTCTCTTTTTTGACATCGGAAACTGCGGATGTAGGTCTATACTAACTAACCCTTATTAACTGGTTTGATGGTTTCAGAACATGATCCGGCTTCACTGTCACTGGTATTCGTAATGTTACGTTTGTTCTTCAATTTAATGTCATGTTTTATTGCTCAACGTGTTAAAAGACCTTTGCTTGTAATATCGCCTGGCATTTTTAACATTTTGCAGTTTCACCCCCACTTGTCTTAGAAAATAAAACCAAACAGAATCCTCATCATCTGATTTTCCATTGTGTAACACACACCTGCAAATATCTGTTAAACTTGAGATTCTACTACAGAAAGATTATGCAATCTTTAATAATAAAACAGATTACTCTATTTATTTTTAAACATACCTTTTAGCAACGATGAAATCAGTAATTATAATAATACCAAAATACCAGGAAACCACAAAAAAACACTTCGTCTCAACTTTCAACACCGAATCATAGATAAATATATATAGCACCGAATATCGAATGATGAATACTCGCCTCTAGCGAACACGGTTATAAAGCTTAATGACAATTGGTTGGGGAGGGTTTGTTTAAGTGCGCACGCGTAAGTCTAAAAGGCAAATAATGTCTTCACTGTCCAATGGATTGCTCCCAACAGGTCTAGTGCTGCAGTGGTTAGATGATGTGCTTGTAATACGATGCCCCGAGTTTGATGCACGTGGCAAGACATTTTGTTTTGTATTTTTTGAGGTTATGTTTGTTTCTTTTTGTAAATTTGGTTTAGTTTGGCTTGGTTGCGCCCCCGGAGCGAGCGAACGAGAGGAGGGCCATGCGTGAAGTGAAATATTAGACATTCTAAAATAGTAAACAAACCCTCAAGGTCCCGCCCACACAACTGTGATTATGGTTTATAACCGTGTTCGCTAGACTAGAGACAAGTATAAAAATTGAACGGCGCAAACAACGCTTGACGGGCCGTCAAACAGTGATTCCCCAACAAATGCGGAGAATTACCGATCTCAATAGGCTGTATATCATCCTTTTATAAAATGATGTCATCAAGTGCACAAACATTTTAAAACGAAGTTGAATTTCTGAAGTGGCAAAACTTAATAAAAACCGATTAAATGATAATACAGCATAAGCCCGAGATTTGTGATTTAAATCTCGGGTTCGTTAAAACCAGAGATAAAATAAAAAAGAGAGATTGTCGAATCAATGATATTTTTTTAAGACAGTTTTCACTAGCGCCGCCAGTATCCTCGGGAAGAATTACATATGGGTTGATCGGTATTACAGATAACTGTTTTTGTGTTTATGGGTCGGTAATGTAAATTATTTCCTTACCGACTGTATGGCGCCATATTCAAAATTATTGTTTTATTTAAGCTGTGATCCGAAATGATTAAATTTGCTATTTTTAATGCATTTTCATTCCGAATCATTTTTCTTGGCGAACTTTACCCGTAAAATCTGCCAAAAATTATGTGTCGGAATGAAAATTCAGTAAAAATTGCAAATTCAATAATTTCGGAATACGTTTTTTTTAAAATTCGCATATAATTTTTCCGTTTTTGTCATTATTTCAAATATATTCGATTATGTTTTGCCCCTATAGAAAAATGAAGGTGTTTCTGATATTTGAAACACAACTTTAGAGCTTACATAAGAACGTAGAGGTAAAAAGTACCTAAAAAAGATTTTTTTTTAGGAGCAAAGTACCTAGTTAGTATAGGCACATTTAAATATTTCAAAGGTTTTATGCATAATTATGTAATTTTGACGAAAGTTTTGTGATGCGACTTTGTAATATTATAACGTATAATTTAATTTTTAAGCATACATTAGGTGTTAAACAAACAACGTTCTTTTAAGGAAGATTGTTCCCTTTTTATATTATAAAATAGGGAAGTTTATTAATGTTAAATAAAACACATTTGATTATAATAAATATATATAATTTTTATTTTAATCTAAACCTCAAAAACCGAAAAAAAGTGAAATGTGAGTTCTCAGGAGGATTAGCCCTTATAGAACAGTTTCTATAAAACAAAGATTACATGTACTTGTGGATGGAGTAGGTTGGGTTATATGGGGAACATTGTGGGAAGTGTGAGGAAGTCTAATTAGAATATCACTGATAATTTTGATTCGAGGCTTTAAAAAGGGTACCGCAAAGCTAGTTAATCTCCTTTGTGACTCATCTGCAAAGTTTTTATCTTCAAAATGGTCTCCACACAAATACATTCTAGTCGACTTATCATTTAAATTCATCATAATCTGGAGCCATTCTTCGCGTTTTTTCGAATTATTTTTAGGAACAATAAAAAAGTGTTTATTTGTACCTCCATTAGCCAGGGGTGTAGAACACTGATAACGAAAAATTTACATTTTTTTTAAACTAGTCTCTGACCACACAATTACTATATTTAAAATTATTACCTATTATTATTCTGTACATGGATTACGGCAACAAAGATTTCCAGAAATAGAAAAATAATCTAGGCTATACTATACTTATTATGTTACGTAATATAAGGGCTCAAGAGATGGTTGAGGATTCCTTATATTACGAATATTTCGGACTTTTGTTCATTTTCCCATTGAATATCGATCTCTTCAACTTTAGTCTGCAAGTATGCGCCTACATTATTTCTATTGGAAGCCAAACAGGAAATAAGGACTAAGAGTTTTGCCTCAATCAGTGTGGATCCAACTTATGACAGTGGTTTGGACTTCAACATCAGTAAGAATACGAATTGGCCAGGATCAGACTTTGTTTAACACTTAACTAAAAAAGAAAACAACATTAAACAGACGGTACGGCAAGGCCGCACATACTTTCTCTCTCGCTCATATGATTCTGCCACAGAACTAAAAAAAATGGGACATAGGTAGTTCCGCCACAAAACTAGGAAAACTTGGAAGATGAGTGTTTCCACTAGTAAAGTGGCTTTATCTTATTTTTCCTAGGAAAACTAAACAAATGCATAATTATTTCCCTTACTAATTGGTAAATAAGTACAGAGTGAATAAAATCGTTAAAGCCGTTATCGATAAAATCGATTTTTTTCCATTTTTGTTCCAAGGGTATAGTGGCCTTTACCGTTTTTTTCCGGAAAAAATGGTGCAGTATCTACGTGATTAGTCTTACTAAATGGTAAACATGTAAAAAATTTAAATAAAATCGTTAGAGAATTTTTAATTTTTTTTTCTTCATATAAACTACTTACCCTTAATTTTGAGGAGAAAAAAAACTGAAAAAAAGTTCTGGATATATTCACCAGAAACTTTCAAATACTGATTTTGGTCGAAACGGTTTTGGAGATAAGTTGTGTGACAGACAGACGTACACACAGACACCCACATAGACACACATTTTCGTGGTACTTGCTAACTACTATATCCCCCTCAACACCCAATTTTTGTAAAGTATGAATAAGTTAGTACTTATCTAAATAGATATTTTTGATTAAAATTATTTTGCGTAAATGATTTATAATTAAAAATATATATACAGGGTGATTCACGAAGATGGTCTATTAAGTATCTGAGGAATGAGTTTTCCGATTTTCTTTAGTCTGTGGCCATACCATCCCTTAAGCTATACAAGCGCGCGTAACGCGCTTGTCTCTTTACTTTGGTACTTTTTTAGTTCCACTTTTTGAAATATGCACCTGACCTGAGACATTTAGCTACTTGAAAATCAAGAATGTCAGTGAAGTGTGACAACATTGCAAATAAATTTTCATAATTAAAGTAAAATTAGGAGTGTTTCGCGTTAAAATATATTGGGATACTAAACAGCCAGTGATTTGATTTCAATATTTGGCGTCAAAAGAGCTTTGCGCAATATGTAAAGTGTCACAAAATACTTCTAATACTATCTAATACATGCCACACAAAGAAAATTGCAAAATTCGAAAAGTGCGCAAAGTAAAAATTTACCGATCATTTTTCATAATAGGTATTACTATGCATTAGTAACTTTTGGTAAGTTTGATTTTTACGCCAAGTAATTTCGGTTGAAACTGCTTATTTAGACCCTACATTAATAATTTTGTACAAAATTATGTCAATGTTAGGTGTTGGGATATACTAAATATTTTAGAGATACCTAGAGGTAATATATTTAATAAATCTCCAACATATTTTATATAAATTTATTGTTTTTTAAATTTATAAACCATTTGCGCTAAATAATTTTAATGGAATTTATCTATTTAGACACTAATCTAATCATATTGTGCAAAAGTAATTCTAAGTTAGGTGTTGGGGATATACAAAACTGTTTTTTTTTTTAAATTTTATGTTTTTAGGACTCTAGGGGTCATGATTCGTCGAGATTTGCAAAAAAAATAAATTCGATATTTTGGACGATTACAATATTTTCTCTATAGCCCTATATGCGCGAGAGAGTAAAAATAAAATAAATTCTGGGCAACGCCAATTTTACAAAAAATTTGCTACTCACTGTATAATTTGGAACAAACATCGTCTAGCGGCAACTATCAGCTAAGGATGGTATAGAAATGCAATATTATTTGCTTGGTCTTCAAAATATTTGGTTAATACAAAGACATAAGAAATGTACCGCGGTAGCGGAAATATATCGTATTCGATTATTTCTAAGGCCATATTCCAGTTACAATAGATATTTTGGTCTACATTCTCTCTGAACAATAAAAAGCAAAAAGTTTCCCGCGGAAAAAATCAACGAATTTTCTGTAAGCCTATCCTATATTAACTGCGAACTATAGAATATCAGAGACATTATACTTACGCTTTAATTGTTTCAACTTTACTTAAAAATAAACCACACTATTTAAGCAAATATTAACAGCCACTAAAGTATTACCAGTTGTTAACAAATTAAATAATTTAATATTTTATCACTTTTGATCGAGATTCAAATTCAAATCAAATGTCACGCTGACTCACAGGTGGGTAAGCTGTTCAAAATTTTAGTTTCAACGATTGCCACCAAACGCAACACTCCTCGGGAATGCGCAATGAATAAGCGGTCTTAAAAACTTCCGTATCATTAGGCAATCTCTCTTTAGATATTTATTTATCTCTGGTTAAAACCCTTCAAATACACCGGAATCACGGAATTGGCATCCCTACAATACACTCTGTAGGTGGGTGTCAAAATATATGTGAAAGCCCTGCACATATTCATCAATATCTAATACACAAGAACTATTCGGTACACTTGTAGTTGAGTATATCAAAGATTTATTTTGAAAAGAAAAAATATGCGACATTAATACTGTAGGTATATTTATCGCATGTGAATACAAAGAAATGTGTTTTCAATATTAACTTTTGAATTACGAACACAAATACCTTTTTACATTTATCATCGGTCATTGTGCCAAATGAAACTTTTGCTGAAAACATTGGCCAGAATACAAAAAGCACGAACTAGCCAATACACTTCAACACATTTTTTCATTAAAAATGGAAATATCGCAAAAGGTTTTTATCGAAATTTTATACTTTTCGAAATAGTTAGACGTTTTTATTTGCAAGGCAACATTTCTTTTTGTCATACTTGAATACTATGGAAGAATAATATTATCTAATTAAAAAAAAAAACGATTACTTGCTGGTAATTTTAATTTATTTGTTTCTTATTGTTTATATTTCTACATAAGAAAACGTGACGCAAACCGTATCATTTTTAGTGCGACTTTACTCTCAAAATTTTGATTAAGTAATATATTATAATCATTAGGCAAAATTCAGATTCAGGTCAAACCGTTCATAGTCCCATATCAATTTGTGTATCATAAACGAAAACAAACTAACGGATACGCAACAAGTGTAAAATAACAAAATCGCGGCAGAATATTAATAATCAGTTTAATTCCAGGATTTTTTGCCTAGAGATATGCTGTATCACAGCCGACTTCAAGTATGTGAGTGTGGCTGTCTACATCCCCTATTATCAGTCAACGATAATACATATTTATCTAACAGCGGACTTGGAACTGCAGTTTAGCGAACATGTTTAGCCCAATTAACACGTTATTTTGCGCGATCAAGAAACTTTTGTCACAGGTCCAAGTATCACGAGATTATGACCTATAAATTGCAAGCCTACCAGTGGGTTTAGTGCAAAAATTCATATTTTTAACATGCTCGTTGCTGTTTAGATAGCGATGACCCGCTACGTCAGAAACGTACATAGGGATAATATAGGTAATGTAACAATAAAATAAAACTTGCTATATCCACTATATGGCAATTGGACAATTTGTATTGTGAGAGCTTGATCGTGTTCCTAGATAGAAACAGGACAGAGTATTTTTTTTATTTCAATAAGCTTGTTTGGAGCCTAGCTGCTATAATATTGCAACCCTAAACTAGGTAATTGCTAACAATACAATAATAATACCATTATTACCTAAATGACTAGGTATATGGTATACACAAAATCAAACACTTATTACAAGAATATTTATAACGGTGAGTAACTTTGTATCCTAACTCGACCAGTAGGAAATCACAAACCACAATTTACAGTACAGTAAAACCGCGACTGTTGGTGAGGCAACTTTTACATAAGATAACCAAGCATATTCTCTCAATGTTATTTATATGTATATCCAATATGTTAAAGCAGCTTAAAACCCAGACCTTAGTTCCATTCAAAATTTGCATGAGGACGTTGAAGAAAGGAGAATATCCGACTTGCAAATTTTAAGATATCCAAATATACAGGGATTTATGGAAAAGCTCACAGAAAGTGTGGACATTTAAGAAATAGATCTCTTAATTACTGTTAATTACTGTTATTAATATTGTTGTTCTAAAATATTAAAAGTTCATTCAATTTTTGTAGTTCCCATTTTTAGTTATTATTTTTTATTTCTAATATAGGTACACATTTTACTTCTTTTACTTAGGTTTGGCTAAATTCCAGTTCTATCAAACTAATTCTTGAATATCAAACTTAAACCACTTTTCTGAGTAGGTATGTATAAGAAGAAAAAATAAAAAAGCAACACCTTCAAAATAATCTCTGTTGACAATGTCTAATTAAAATGAATTTGAGACGTAAAATAAAAAATATTGCTCTACAATATGACTCTATTTAAATTAAAAATACTACTTCCAGTAAAAATCATGACTGTATAAATTATTTCTAGGGAAAAATTTGGTGACAAATATTTCTCCTAAACAATTAACAATGCTACCTTAAAATACACAATAGGTTATAAATGTACGTTTATCATTCTCACAAACATTCCATATGATGTGTTACAGAGAAAATATGGAGAGGTGCAGATCGGATTTGGCGGACAGAAAAGTATAAGGTTACATAGAAAAGACATTAATTGGGCGTATATTAGCTATAACTGAATCAATAAAATGAAAACCAACAAAAATATGTGTGCATAATAGGCAGAGACACTTATCTAGTAGAATAAAATATATGTAATCAACAGTGAAACATTTCTTTAAAAAAAATTAAACTGGGTTTTAAGAGCTCGTACCTCCAGAAAATCCCATAAAGTAAAATTACATATCTTGTTTTGGTTAAGTTCACTTCTTACTAACATGTCTTTTTAGAAAAGAATATTATTTTTATTTTTTCAAAATGTTTTATTTCATATAACCTATTTGATTCCTCTTTATTCTGTAACACTAATACATCTACCATCGCATCTACCCATAAGTATATTTTTTTAAATTTTGTAAGTAAAGTTGCCTTATATTTTCCTAGTTAAGGAAAAAATCTATTCTCACTTATATAAGACATTTACCATAAATTTGTGTTGTTTTTTAATTTTTGCCGTTTTGGACTAGGAAGTCTCGCAGACTATATGTCACCTATTATATTCCAAAGTTGCCAGGGTTAAGCAATATTTTCATATCTAAAGTAGTTATAATATGATATAGGCTAAATACTCACCTAAAATGGCTTTCTTATTGTATAATAATTCGTAGTAACTACTAGCTAACAACTCTGATGGGTTGGTGGGAGTGAAACGACCTAGATTAACTAAACGTTCGCACGTTTTCATCAAGTGAAGGGAAAATTCCCCCGGGTCGATGCCGTACGCCCTCCACCCTCCCACACCATCTGCCACACCTGCATAAAGAAAAATATAAATACATTAATGAATGCTGCAAAAAAAAAACTACTTGCTATAACAAGGGAAATGCGCCACTACTGATAACGGAGACTAAAGTTACCCAAAATATGGTAAAATTAACTGCCGCAAAATTCTACATCAGTAATTTCGCTCAATAAATGATTATCGAAACAGGAAAAACATAAATCTATTTGTATTTCTACTGCTCATTGTTAAAAATTACTGTAAGGGATGTGTTTGGACATTTGCTCGTACTGCTATTCCAATATGTTTGTTTCTTTTTTTTTAGTAACAAATCTTATTTCATTATGTTGAACGGTTCGAAACGAAATTAACCCAAACTAAATGAGTAAAATAAATGTATTAATATTTTACAATGTTGATGAATAGTGGCTTGGATAATGTGCCTACAAAGTACAACTTCACAGGTAGGTATGTGAGGACCTCAGTGAGGACTCTTTTAAGCTCGCTTTTAAGCCATTTATATAAATTAGCAATACATAAGAATAAAATACATATTATATAATAATGAACATTTTACATCACTAAATGGATTAAAATTCTGCTGACATAAGTAATGTAGCTATAATGTAAAAATTAAATGTTATATGGAGGCTTGTATGGAGGTGTAATGCTCACTTGGAGCCAAAAGATGCGAGTGGTATAGAACCTGCGCTGAATATTATATAGGCATACAATTTTGAATAGTCTCAATGCAAGAATAAGAAAGTGTCCATAGGTATATAATTTTGATAGAGCAAGTTTCAATATAACGCATACCCTTTCACATATACTGCACGTTGCGACGTATACCACTGTCACTGATTAATTAGCAAATTTTCGTCCCACTTCAATAAATTTTCGGAAAGGTATGTGTTATATGAATGATAGGTATCCAGTGCAAACAAAATCAGGCAATGCAACCAAAATACTTAATATATTCCAATAAATCATCATAGTTGATCTTATGTGCATGTAATTCCCAAACTACACCTCTCTTGGTTTTCCTTGGAAAAATGCATGTTCTGTTCTGCTTGACAAAACACTTTGATTACACAAGGATAAGGTGTGATAAGGTAATCTGCCTCTATACTTCTGATAAAAATAATATAATCATAAAGATTTAGACGTTTGAAAAATAATGCTTTAAAAACTTCCTAAGGAAAAATTAAATCCCACTTTTTAAGTGCAAATGAACCCTTGAACAAAATATCCTACTTAACAGTCAGCAAAAAACATTTCTACCTTCATATCCCAAACAACTGCTATTAACAAAACAACCATCAAATACAAAAACATTGATAAACCCAAATTTTATGGTACTAAGTCTAAGGTTAAAAACATTGTGCAAACCGAAAGTGAATTATTGACAATAATAATTATTGTCTATTGTACTTTGGATCTATTTAATTGGGCTCTTTCACTTCAGAATGATTTAGGCATGATATTTCGCTTAAAGATTCCAATTAGGTAATCGAGTAAGTATAATATCCCATATTATATGAATAATTTGTTCTATGTTTCTGCTAAGCAAACATAGTTTAAGGAAAGTTTCATATTTAATCAACTTTGGTTTAAGTACTCGGTTTAGTATTTATGGAGTGTTTGAGCCAGTATCAAATTGTCTTGCTGTCCAAACACTAGGTATTTTACTCGGTATTTTACCTAGCTTAGTTTAAAACCAATTTTAAAAATTATGCTAAATTCAGGCAAACATCACATTTTCTCCATTTCCAAGGGTGTTTCTGCTCTTAAATCAAACGGGAATATAGCGAAATAAGTATTAATCAAATCGGTGTTTAGAGAGTGTGACTATCACAGACCTACGAGCAGATCTATTTCCCTTAAACATACTCCTAAGAAGTTTATTATTAAAATTTACTGTAAGCAACAATAACACTTGTAAGGAAAATAAAAAAATTACGCAATTAGAGTAATAAATGTTTTGGCATTAATTATAAATAGGATCTATGGAAGGCCGCCCCCGCCAACAGGTCTATCAACAACGCTTGTCAATTTTTTTCGATCATTATGCAGATTACTAGAAAATTAAATGAAATTCTCATTCATTAAAACATTAGGTAAAATTCGAGCTAAACTCCAGCACAATTAAGAAAAGAAAATGGAATTCAAGAATATTTCCCATTCAAATTGACTTTCGTTAATAAATATATTGATTGCATTATTGCGATTTTCGTGAAAACTGAGTGATCAGATGAGCTGAATCGGAGCAAGTTTTCACGCTATAAATGTGATGTGATTTGATTGACCTTGGTTTAGTATAATTATTCGACAAGATAGGTACCGCCTTGAAATAATTAAATATGCTAATTCAATTCTGGGTGGTTCCACCAACCATATTCTTGGAAAGTAATGGAACTTGTAATGGAATCAAATTTTATGCTATCGCCCGATTATCGGTACTTATATATAGCAAAAATGTAAGTGAAAGATTTAACTTGAAGTTGGTACCTATATTGTTAAGTAGTAGCTTAATTATTTGCAAAAATGCTAAATTTGTGAAATAAATATATAGGTGCCATTTTTTAGTTTAGGTCTCGGTTTAGGTATTGATTTATCTAAGCTGGCATCTTATATATCTAAAGCCTCGGAAAAAGCCAATGAAGAAGGGGATGGATCACTGTATCCCTGAATTTAGATGCGCATCGTCATATAGTCAAACTCTATCCCAAAGAAGTGTTGTTGCTATCTGGACTAGGATGTGGGCGCAGTATGAGTCCATTAATCTTATAGAATTGTCATTTTGATTAAGAATGAAAACAGTAGACAGCTTTATTGTGTGATGTTGTTATAGGTCCCCGTCGGCCGACTTGGCGCCATTTATGTTCGTTTTAAAAAATGTAGTGAAAAAACTGCTCAAATCAAATAGATACTTGGTAATAGCTGGTGATTTCAATATAAATTTGAATATCCTGAATGTGGAGAGTGTTGAACGCTGACATGCTGAATATCTACTTAATGTATAATAGAGTTATTTACTCTATTAGAAGCGTGGATCTAACAAACACATTGATTGATCATATTTACACTAACTTTCCAGTTAATGATGCTGATGGAAATATAAGCATATTCTGTACCTAATATGTTACAAAAATTTTAAATGGGGCGAGCTTTACCATGAAATTCATGTTTTCAATACAAATTTTGATTCTTTTATGATAAATATCTAGATTTATTTATTTATCATTATTTCCATTGACATGTTTACATATGTCTCAATTGTCAATAACAAAGCGAAAAAAAAATACAATGAAAGATTAAAAACTTGATTAAAAACAAAAACACTATAACTAAGCAAAATTTAATGAATTAAAAGGGTGTGGAAAAAATTCAGTCAATGAATAAATGAGTTCTCAGCTAATGTGGTCATAAGTTTCCCTTTTAGAGGTGGAGAGTTGGAATATCCTTAATATTTGAAGGTAAGTGGTTATAAATTCTAAGGGAATTGATCTCAGGTCCCTTCTGCACCTCCTGAGTCAACCGAGCACCAGGGATGAAAGGCTTGTTAGCATTTCTTATTGAGTAACGATTAATAACCCTGCACTTCGAGAATTCATTAAGATGTTTAAATACATAACAAGCACATTCAAAGATGTATAAACTATTAGAGGTGAGAATTTTATACACTTTTTGACTTAGACTTCTGGATAGAAAATATAAAAGTGGACTTAGTGGTGTAATTCATGAATGCATAGAAAGCTTTCTAGATCCTAGTAGGGAGCATAGGGTTCAGGTTAAAAATATGTAAGGGATTTTTTAAAGTGAAGTTAGGTCTGGAAATGTTGATGTGCAGATGGGGGACCACAGGGCACAATATTGGGCCCTGTGTTGTTCCTTCTGTATTTATATCAATGTGCTTCCGGACTATGCAGACACCACGGCTGACCATGTATGCTGATGACACTTCAACCCTTGCATCATGTAAAAACCCTTAGACATGCAAACACAATTAAATAATGCTAAGTATACTAAATTTAAACAATTGGTTTAATTGTAATCAATTAAAACAACTTACATTACGTTTCATAAACCACAAGTGACTGTGGATGTGGATTTTTGTGTGAATGAAAGAATTGCCCTGGCAAAGACTTACAAGTTCCTTACCATGCACATTGACAGTACTTTGATCCTGACATTTCATTGTGCGCATATTGCTAGCAATGTAAGTAAATAGCTGCTGCTTTTTTTTATCAAAAGCCTGTCTTCACTTTTGGGTTCTTTCATTTAATTTTGCGCAGGTTCAGTCTCGTTTGGCTCGCATTTGGCTTATGGAATCGAATTCTGGAGACTATCCAGTTGGGCTGAAGGAGTATTTATCATGCAAAAGAGGGTTATGCATATGATAGAGGGTGCATCCATGACTGACTCATGTACGCCAAAACATGGTGTTCTTATTTTATTGCCTTTATTTATTAAGCAGAACCCCATATAATTATAAACAGAAAGATGATTTTCTAAAAAAATCTAATACCAATTTACTAAGTATGACAAACAATACCTAGTAGGTAATATTTTTTTAACTAGGTACTCACCATAGACTACAAATCACTAAAAAATTGTCACTCGTAAATGGAAGTAGAGTCTTTAGTAGCCTTCCCACAAAAATGAGAAATAGTGTGACACTGTCTTTATCAAAATCTGTATTCCAAAGGTTGATTCCCTCCTTTCTGAGAAATTCTTTTACAACTTGGATGAATATTAGAATTACTTGAATAGTTTAATTGTAATGAAATAATTCTTCTAAAGGAAAAACATTTGCCTAGTTTGCGAGTATGATAATGTAATAGTATGTTACGGGTGTGATATGGTTTTATATCTAAAATTTTTGTGTATACCTACTAAGTAGCAATAGTAAAGTTTTAAATTTGACACTGTCCAATATTATAATTTGACAGAGAGCTATATTATTTATGAGATTAGGAAGATAACTTTATTCCTCACCAATTAAAAGCTGTCATACTGTGAAGTCGTCTGGAAGGGCAGTAAAAATGATGATTGAAAAAGCATATTACAACTTGGGAGGGTTTTACGAGAGTGCAGTGTGATTTGTCAAACATATGTGTATTGTTATTTTATTTTCAAAATAGCTTTAACGTTAATGACAACTTTAGTACCCGTATCTTTATGTTTGTATGTTCCTGTTGATTTAGGTGAAATTCCTCTATGTGTCCTTCGAGTCCTTCCCTTTTTTTTGTATAATTTTCTCGTTTGTATAAATTGTTTAGGTATAATTTATTTTATTATCATTTTATTGTTGCTTTCATCCTAGCAGTTTTGTTAAAAACACATAATTATGATTTAAATAAGAAAGCATACTTATTTTCAATTTGAATTTAAAAATTAAGTAGGTATTTACCCTTCATTGACCACTATTTCTTAAAATAGGCAAATAACTAATAACCTCAATAAAGACATAGTTTGGGTTAGAGAATCCAAGAAGCAATCTTCAGTACAATTAAAAACAGTGTGATGTCATGTTGGGACACCTCACTTCATAGGCAATATTGTTGGAATTGAGTCAGATGAACATGAATTTCTATAATTTCCTCGAGGTTCTTTCAAGAAAATGTGTTTGCTATTTGCTATGGACTATGATTGATTCAAGTCTATCAAACAGAAACTAGATCATCTCCTAAAAGAAATTTATAATATTACTCAAATAGAACATCAAGTACCGTACACCTCAGGGTTTGTTCTTAGGACCTTTGTTCTTCTTGCTTAACACTAATGACATTGGTGAGGTGGCTGTAGTGTAGATTCTAGCACACTCTTTTCAGATAATTCAACGGTCATTTACAAGGATTTAGAATATTAATCACTAAAACTAAGAGAGATTATACAATACACCCTGAAGATTGGGTTATAATAGTGAACAAGCTTTATCTAAATAAGGGCGGCAAGCCGAATGCTCTTTTCCTTGAGCAATAAGCAATAAGTGTTATTATGAGCATGATGCCAAACGACTATCCAGAATAACAACATATTGACCTCAGTACGATCAGCGAATATTAACTACGACAAGAAGGTCCACTTAATGACAAGAAAGCACTACAAAGGGATCGTCGTTTAATTTCTTCGTTGCCTAGTAATGATCGGCGAATTTCGCCGCACACAGGTTGAATTTAAATAAAAGCTAGCCATAAACGATATTTTCGTTTGCGGTATATTTAATCAAATTTATGACGAAATTATTTATAGCACTCTAACACTCTATTTGGCTTTGGAAAAACACAATTGATATCGTCTGAATTATTTGCAGCGCCCTGTCAAACTTACGTTATGGTTTTTTTTTATTATTATCACCAAATAAATATTTTGATTAAGTTTGTATTCAACTGGCTGTTTCAAAAATCTGTTAACGTTTTTAATTAGTTATTATTGATAACAATACTCAAGGTATGTAATAACTAATATTTAAAAGATTTTGATTTTGTGCTAATGATTTCACTATATTTCCGAATACTAATATTCTGACAAAAGACATCAAGAAGAAAATGTTGCTCGATTTTTCCCCATCTTTTAATATTCAATTAAATTTTGGCCTTTTGGGTGTTTTTAAAATTGGTTAAAGGTTTCGCACAATATTTTTACTGTATATTTCATTCCTATTTTGTAATACAATACAACTAAAAAATAGCGATATTATCTTATATCGAGACTCGACTACATAATTTAGGCATGAAAATTAATCTGACAAAAGGATGAGCTGGTCTATGGCCGTCGCGTCAAAGGTCGCCTGCCAACATGATTGTTTTATTTGTATCATGGCTTGCCGATATCGTTGCCGCCGCGGAAAGTGATCCTTCTTATCGAATAGTTTTGCCCACATACATAATAAAAAGATAAAGACTGATATACTACACAGCTAACGTGCTAACACTCCGTTGAGGACATGTGTTGGTGTTATACCTAATTGTGCAACAACTGAAGTACTGAAGCCAGATTATCAGAAAATGGCGCGTCGAAATGAGGAGCATTATAAGATCCTTTACACAAATAGTGCCCTATAAAAAATCGGCCTCTCCTATTGGTCAATTCGCATGGCCCTCCGCTCGCTTCGCTCGCTACGGGGGCTCAAAGAAAGGAAACTAACCAGGTGCTAACCCAAACTAGCCCAAGACATACCCAAACTAATCCAAGACGTACCCAAAATCAAGAAAAAAACTGATTAGAAACATAAACTTAAAAAAAATAAAAAAAAGGAACGGGGATCGAACCCAGGCCGTCTAGGTGAGACCCAGCTGTCTAAACTTCTACACCACGACACTCCCGAGATCTCTTGGCAGAAATTGATTGCATCACGAAGACATATTGTAATACGAGATGGATCAACCAATAGGAGACGTCGATTTTTACATAGTGTACTATTTGTGTAAAGGATCTTAAAATGCAAATGAGGATCCCTTATTGGCTAAATTTGTAACGTGCGCAGCTTTCCCTGCTGCTGTCTTGTTTGAGCATTTACGTTTCTCTGTTTTTTTTTTTGCTTCATATATTGTACTGAAAGTATTTTCAAATGTCATTTAAATTACCCTTAACTCAACGCATTATTAAATTATTGGAATTTTAAAAGCTATATCTGTTGTAAAGTCATCGGTACCGGGTGGGCAAGAAATTGAATAATCGATTAAACGCTTAGTATTTTAGCAAACAACTGAATAACCGATTAATCGATATAATCGATCATCGATATTTTCTGAAATATTAATCGATAAGTCGATTAATCGGTAATTTCTTAAAAGTGAATCGAATAATCGATTATTGTCGCCCACCCCTAATCCCATAATATTGTAGTAAGTGAAACTGAAACTTAAATTTCGGCAGGATCATTATTGCTGATGCAAGACTGATGTTATTATAAAAAGAGATAATAAATACTTTGGCTGAATCAGCAGATAAAAATTGATAATTTAGTTTTAATTTGTAAATATGGCTTTAATATTACCTTGGGATAGTCAGAATATAAGCAAGTGTTTTTGAACAACAGCTGCACTGATGCTTCTATATTTTTTACTAGTTTCGTTCCTATTAGATTAATTTAAGAAAGGAAACGATAACTCTGAAATACATGTATGGCAAAATTTCAGGCCCTCATTAACGCGTTTCTGTCGTCGGCTTAACATTCATTTTGCTCGTGAGACTCCTGAATTAACCTTTGCAAAAACAAAATTTGGATCATCGAATTAAAAATTTAAAACCCTTTTCTTTACAACGAAGGAGCCCTTAATTTTCAAAATCATTTTCTAAAACGATTTATGAACATACAAATGATTTTATCGTTAGTGATAATTGATACTCCCTATATATAAATATAGATGATGAGCAAAAAATTCAACATTTCTCTAAAACACGATATATTAAACGTGTAATACTTAATAACTTGTATGTCTTATTTCTGGTAAACCTTATTATGGCCAGCTTTCCTAGAAATTTGACCAGTGTACGCCGGGTCCAAAGGTCACATGCCAGTATCATGCTAGTTTTCGCGCGGGGAAGGAGGCATACCGTTGACGTGCCGCCGCGGAGAGTGAATCTTCTTATCGTAGTTATTATTCGCTGGTACGATCCTGTGCAATAATTGCACATTGTAGGTAATAATCTAATAATTGTTCCTTATCAATTTAGCAAGGTGGTCCTGTAGCTTAATATACCTACCCATGTACGTTTTTATATAACTTCACATCCAGGAAAGAGACAGTAATTACTTTTAGTCATTGACCCAAATTTATGGCCAGAAGAATGGACATTCAGTACAACTACAAGTTTAATTCACCTTTTCCTTTAGAGGAATAATCTAAAACCAACCAGAACTACCAAGAAATACCTACCGGCATTAATTGAATCTATGGCCTTCCAGTATACACTGGATTAAGCGAGTCCTTTCTCTTATAAACAACTTTAATATCGCGTGTTATGCAACCTACGCAAATACAAACTAAACCGAAAACATAAAGGTTATGTAAAAAGTGAGGTAAAAACTTACCCAAGACATCAGCCGACTTGTACTTTCCTGTGAACCAGGCATCGTCTCCGAACTGCCCTTTGACCAGTCTTTGAATTTTTCTCTCCTTTGAGAATCCGCAAACAGCAGAGACCAAATGGGGCTCAGTTTTTTGTTGCAATTTAGGGTCGGTCGCCGTGGAAAAGTTATGAATTCCATTGAATAAAGCGCGAGATAGAAGGCGTCCAGTTACGAATAAAGAGTGCATTATATTAACCGGCTAGTCTTAGAACATAATACTGAAAAGCCAGTGGGGTTTCACAGCACCGAAAGAATATACACTTTCTTCATTTTGCGAAAAAATATCACAGATCAACCAATATTAGTATTAGTTAAACCCACACAGTCACAAGATCGCACAAGCACTAGACAGACAGCTTAATTAAATTCACGTGCTAGAATGACTTTGACAGCAGCAGACACAGAACACACGCCGCGCCACAAAAACGAATCAGCTGTTTGATGTTTGCGAATTGCGAATGATTGTTCGTTTATTCATTGCAGTATTGCAAATATGGAAATAGACCCTGATCTATCACGTGACGTTGATTATTTCATTAAACTGAAAATTTATTTTCCCCTTTGATATACGGTACTTACAAAACTGCTAAAAATAAAACAATTGCTAACTGACTGTGATAATGTTAATGTAAAGTAAAATACAAATTAATTTGCATAATAACACATTCTATCCTAGAAATAGTAGCAGGGAATACCCTCACCCTCATCCTACGATTCGGATGATGGATGACGCAATAAAGTAAAGTTGGACTTTGGACTTTAGATTTGGACGAATCCAAATAATCGAATAGACTACTTTCAATGTTGCCACCACGATACACTTGTAAGTGTATCGTGGTTGCCACATCCTGATTTGCGGATTTTCGCAGAATTATTCCGGGATTCCGAAGAGCAGGGTTGTTAGAGGACAAGAATCGTAAACTCTAACAGGATTGTTCAATCTCATAAGACATACGTTCGCCAAAATATCGATAGCACGTGTTTGCCTTTGACGTCAGTCGTCAGTCGCAGTCCTCTACCGAATTGTTTCTATTCTGACAATGCATTTAAGACGTTTAAAATCGTTGTGTTCAGTGTTATCTGAACAATTATAATAATTTTAACTCGTGTGTAGGATGGATACATCTGTGATCATTGTATTTCTGTAAAAAAAACAGTGATTTTGAGCTTTAGTAGAGACTTGTAAAGTTGGTGTGCTGGAGTGATCATCAACCGTGATTGTGAGCTTGAACAAAGTTTGTGTGCCTGCTGCTTATCTCCACATATAATATTAAAATGTGCATACATTTCCTTTAAGTTTTTTAGTTAAATATGCCTAATATATAATTTTGTTGTTAATTACCTACTTTTAGTATAAGTAAGTATAATGTACTGATTAGTGCTGGCAACCGAAGACGGTTTTTCGGATAGTCGGTTAACCGGTTTCGGATTATCCGCGGTTTTTCAAAAAACCGAAACCGGTTAACCGGATACTCGGTTAACCGATTACCCGATTTCTCGTTTAACCGATTAACCGAATAACCGGTTTCTCGGTTATCTAGTTACATGGCACTGGGCCATCGGGTTCTCAAGTAATGGTAAAAAAGATAGAAAGTAAAGTAAAAACTGGGTATTTGGAATCGTAATATACCACATACCTAATGGACGGTGATTATATTTGGAAATGCTTTTAGAGGGCGACTGAAAAATAATATAATAGAATACCTATATATTTACTTAAGTTTTAAAAAATTGTAATATTTTTTCTGCTCAGAATCTATATCGATTGTAATTTGTAATATACAATATTTTTAATTTAATTATTACCTTGGGGTTTATTTCAAAAACGACCAAAAACTGGAATAAATTTTTTCACTAGAATTTAATGATTGTGCCCTAATCGGCAGGGAAACTGAACTAATGGAAATATGCTTAAGAACAAATTATAAATTATGATGATGACTGTGTATTAACCGATTAACCGGTTATCCGATTTACCGGCTATCCGATTAACCGGTTATCCGGATACCCGGTTTTCACTATTATTCGAATACCCGGTTTTATCCGAAACCGGTTTTTAAGAAAACCGAATATCCGGTTTCAACTTTTCACGGTTTTTGCCAGCACTAGTACTGATGTACTAATGTGTTGATTGTAATAATTAATTAAAAGTTATACTACAAATCTAAGTCACGATTCTTGGGTCAATGCCATAAAGCACACGGGTTTTACTAACATAAATCACCATCGGCCAAATGTATTATAATATGTTTCTTTGTTTGTCAAAAAACACTAGGTTATATATTTTGTGTATCAATGATCTAATTATTGCATTTCTAAATATCAAAATATAAGCGAAACACGGTTGCAACCTAGTATGTTTTCTTTTTTACCGTACCCTACCTACTTCTCAATTATTATTCAATAATTTAATAAGTACTAAAACGATTTAATATGGACATTTAATGTAAATAACAAGTGCGTATCTCTCAAAGCCAAATTGTGGTACTTTGGATGTTCAGAATCCATAAAAACACTGCAAGTTTCCCATCTTTTCCATGCATTTACATAGTAAACGCGCCAATAAAGGATTGCAACCTACATCCCAACAGTGAGAGGTTTCGCATTGCATTGGCGGGCAGATTTAACCGATTCGGCAATCCTATACAGTTTAAGATTCTTGGAGGATAGAGAACAACAAACATAAACTTATAGATTGCTCAATCTAATAAGACATACGCTCGGCAAAATATCGATGGCACGTGTTTCCGTGTGACGTCAGTCGCAGTCCTCGACCGGATTGTTTCTAGTCTGGCAGCGCATTTTAAGACGTGTAAAATCGTTGTGTTCAGTGTTATTTGAACAATTATAATAATTATAACTCGTGTGTAGGGTGGATACATTTATGTTCATTTTATTTCTGTAAAAAACTATGAAAAAACAGTATTTTTGACCTTTAGCAGAACTTTTAAAGTTGGTGTGCTTGAGTGATCATCAACCGTGTTTTTGAGCTTGAACAAAGACTTAAAGTTTGTGTGCTTGCTGCTTGCTTATCTAATATTATCTACATATATAATATTAAAATGTGTATACATTTCTTTTACGTTCTTTAGTGCAATAAGCCAAGAATAGTAAATTATATTACAATTCTTGTGTACCACCTACATATAGTTATATATGCCTGATATATTATTATTGTTCTTAATTACCTATTTTTAGTATATAAGTAAGTACAATGCAACTATTTGTTGATTGTAATGATTAATTAAAAATTATAGAATATAGGAAGTCAATGCCAAGAATCGATTCTTGGGGCAATGCCATAAAGCACACTGGTTTTATTAAATCACCATCGGCCAAATGTGTTATATGTTTCTTTGATGGCAAAAAACACTAGGTTATATGTATGATTTTGTGTATTAATGATTTAATTTTTGCATTTCTAAATATCAAAATATAAGCGAAACATGGTTGCAATAGTATGTTATATTTTTTACCGTACCCTACCTTCTTCTCAATTATTAATCAATAATTTAATAAGTACTAAAACGATTTAATATGGACATTTAATGTAAAGAACAAGTGCGCATCTTACAAATATAAATAGTGGTACTTTAGATATTCATAATCCATAAAAATACTGCAAGTTTCCCATTTTTTTCATGCATTTACATTGTGACGTAGGCTGCAGTCCATCACTGGCGCGTTTAGCCAGTGAAGGACTGCAGCTTACGGCACAGCCACGAGAGTTTTAGCCTTGCATTGGCGTACAGATTTAGCCGATTGACAAAGCCTATTAGTTTACGATTCTTGGGTAGAGGATAGGTGGCCCGATCACTTTTCCGATTGACGCGCGACGTCATTTGTTGAAATAAGCCGACATGCGCGAGGACATAGGGATGGGACGGTTTTTGTCGATTTACTCAGCTATTTCTCTAGATAGAGATATAAACCCGGGTATATTTATGATCAGAAAGAAAAGCTCTTTTTAAATACTTAAAAATATACAGAGCGTTTCATTGAAAAAACACTTTAGGGTGGTATTAGCCTAAAGTTTCCTTAAAAAAAAACTGATGAGAATGCTAGTTATCTGAATTGCTAGGTATCTAAAATAATATTAAGTAAAGGCATGTTTTATTTTATTGTTACTAAAATTAAGGTAGGAAAATGACAAATGCTTGAACAATAAATAAATTAAAATTAACAGTTTCGAACTCTAGTACAAATACCTAATAAGCTCCACGTACATCGGGAGACTTTTCAGCGTATTTAGCAGTTAAGTCTATATAAACTTATGTGTGACAACGCACATTTTTTAAGATACGTATCTTGCTTCGTTTTCGATGAAAAAAATAATAAACCATTTTATTGCATGATCATTGACCATAGAAAAAAAACCACGGAAAAAATATTTGTTTTAATTGCTTGCAACAAGATTTGTGACAATTTTTATAATCAAAATAAACTATTATATTTCAAGAAAATAACAGGTACACCCCAGTTTTTGCCAGTTTGGTAGTTTTTGATCGGTAAACAAAACACCTTACGAGGCAGGGTAAATATCGGCAAATGGGACGGAAATCTGGGGACGAAAATGTGTCGACGGAATATGTAAAGGCGATGTGACATTATAACCCGTGCGCATTGAGGAGCAAGATAATCCAGGACGACCACGATTGCAACGACTCAAATGGCGCTTCTAAAGCTAGCCGCTAGGGCGGTATTAGATTTTCATTATATTATATTCGCAGTGTATTTGGATTCATAGCACAACTTATTTTAAATAGATGGTTAAATTTAAAATGAATTTTCGCTTTAAAACCACGACAAATTCGTTCAAAGCCACGGGTATCTTCCTAAAAAAGTCCGGAAATTTCGGATTTTTATACAATTTTGCCATTTAAAATCGTTTTTAAACAGATTTTAGACGATAAAAAGCATATTTTAAATTAAACGATCTGGCAAAATCATTATTGAGATGCCCAGACGTTTAAAACAATATTGAGTCATGGCCCTCTTCTAAAATTTGGAAAATTTGGTTATTGACTTTTCCAAATCAGAGGATGCAGCCCCAAGATGACTAGCTGGTAGTGAATAAGCTGTGTCCATAGGTTGATGTTATTCCTGGTGACATTATACTCTATTTCGAAATGGTGCGGAGTAATAAAACCTACTTATAAATGCAAAACGCTAACAGAGTGGTCAAATAAAGTTTTGTGATTTCTAAATATTTAGCCACAGCTGTTATAGGCTCTACAATTAGGTCAATTAAATGGTCTAGTTTCCACATTTTTTCTTCTTCTTTTATAACATGCTCAATACATTTACGTCATTTTTCAGAATCGACATTTTTTAAAGATTCCTCAAAGATAATTTTAACATCTTTCATTTTAAACGTCGTGTTTCTGCTTGCTACATAACTTTTTACTTGGGCCCAAACATGTTCAATGGGATTTAATTCGCAATGATACGGAGGCAGACGAAGAATAGTAATATTTAGTTTCTGTGCAATTTTGTCAACTACATACTCGGTGAAACGAGCTTTATTTGAGGACACTATGGACAACAGTTCCTTTTTCACCATCCTTTCATCAAATGGTATGTTATTCTGTCTAAACCACTGAATAATATCCGCTTTTCTCCATGAATTAGTTGGTATTCTGTCAACTTTTCTGGACTGATAACTCGCATTGTCCATCACTATCATAGAATTAGGTGGAATGAGATCTAACATTTGTTCAAAATATTCTTCGAACACATCGCCATTCATGTCTTCATGGTAATCGCCAGAATGATTTGACTCAAACATTAACAAACCGCCCTCAACAAAACCATCAATACTTCCAAGGTGTGTAATAATCAGTCGCTTTCCTTTCCCAGATGGTGGTTTTAGTCCGGTGGACCAGCCTTCTAAGAATGCTTGACGAAAACTTGAAATATTTTTGTCTTGCCAAATCTTCCCAACCGTATATCCTTCATTAAGCCATGTTTCGTCCAGGTAATAAATCTTTCTATTCTCACTTCGAAACTGCTTTATCTGTCTTAAGTAATGTCTCCTCCAGCAAATAATTTCATCTTTTTCGATTAGGAGCGATTTTCTGCTTTGTTTTTCCCAGCTGAAATTCGTTTGTTTTAAAGTTGTCCACAATTTCTTCCTGCTTATCGTTGGAGACATATTTTGGTCTTGCTTCAAGGCTCCTAAAATTTTGTCGATGGTTGGTATTTCCTTATTAAAATAAAAGGAATGTACTGTTCTTCTAATTATAAGTTTGTAGTCTTCATCGATAGGCACCGTCTTTCTTCCTGAAGATGGTATAGGTGGTTTTACAGCTCCACTTTTTCGTTAACACCTTAATTTATATATCGACGTTTTTGAAACACCCGTCATTTGCGAACACATTTCCACCACAGTATTAACGCTATACAGAGGATTTTGATGTTTGAGGGCGTCATATACATTAAGAATAATATTATTTTCGTTAACAGAAAATGGACATTTGCTCGCCCGTTTCACTGGAGAGAAAACTGAATTAGCCATTTTAATTGAAATTATGAAATGAAACAAACACACTGTGTCTTCTTCGGAAGAACAAATATAACTAAAAATTACAATTACTTAAACTTTAGGGTATGCATACAAAAAATCGTCAAATTTGAATGTTTACAATAGTAATAAAAAAACCTATGTGTGATAAATATAATGCTGGGAAAGTCCGAGTATTAGGACAGGTAAACGTTTAAAATATGTACGTATATGTACGTAATTGTGTACGCCTATGTATCAGCCATCAGAAAATGATTATTACTTCGCATCATTTCGAAATAGAGTATAGATTTTCGTGTCGAATTTATGCAGTGAATTAATCCACTCCGATTGAAGCTGCCAGTAGGTATTATTAAAGAATCCTAACTAATATTATAAATGCGAATGTGTTTGTTTGTTTGTTTCTTACGCTTTCACGCATAAACGGTTCCGATCATCATGAAATTTTGTACAGATATTTTCAACAGTATAGTAAAGAACGCGGCTTCGTTCGCGTTGATTTTTACGGTTAGTTTTAATCCTATTTTTTATTTTCTTGAGGTTACATTTGTAAAAAGGTTTTTCTTGATTTTGGGCATGCCATGGGTTAGTTTTTGTTCGTTGCGCCACAGCAGCGAGCGGAGGGCTATGCGCGAAGTGTAATATTAGACTTTTTTCACAAATGTGACGCACGTCAGGCGGTATCTGTGACGGGAATATGTTTTGCAGGCTGTCTGTAACCGTTAGTGTAAAACGTGTTCTCTCTAACGCCAGGCAACCAATTCCAAACAAGTGGTTGCCTATATTCAGGCATTGCCTAATGTGGCATTAGATTTTCATGTCGATGGTGTCGATATAGGATATGTTTACACATCAGTGTCTCGAGTACTAGCAGACTCGCTCAATTTTTTTTATAATAGCCAACGTCATGCAATCAAATGATGTTTTCCTCGAAAACGAAGCAAGATACGAAAAAAAAGCAACAAAAAAATTTTTATTTATAGTTACTTAATCCGAAAAAATATAAAAATTGTAAAAAAATCAATGGCGTATTTTTTTACAACAATATTAGTTAAGATGCCCCTCGGGAAGTCACGCTGAACTTAATAATTTAAATCTAGTCGGAACTAAATAAGTCCTGCAAATCACACCACCAATTTTCGTTAAAACCGTCAAAAGGATATTAAAAAAGTCTGTAAAAGTGCTGTATCCGCACAAAAATGTTTTCTAAAACTGAATAACTATTTCCCAAACTTAGTCCGCTACACGCCTACAAAAAATGTTTATTGAAACATCGTAATACACTCCTCAAGAACAGAAAATTAGCCAAAAAAGCAGATACGAAGCAAAATAAACACAAATCTAATGGTAAACGCTGCTTCTACTTCCGATCGATTGCAACAATTGACGACACGACTTCCCCTTTCATCTGTTGCACCGAAATTATCGGGTAACCTATACAAAACGTTGCCCCTACCGCATCAGCAGGCGCATTATAAGATCCTTTTAGATCAGTGAATCCTTTACACAAATAGTGCACTATATAAAAGTCGGCCGCTCCTATTGGTCAATTCGCATGGCCCCCCGCTCGCTTCGCTCGCTACGGGGGCTTAAGAAAAGGAAACTAACGAGGTGCTAACCCAAACTAACCCAAGACATACCCAAAATCAAGAAAAAACTGTTTAGAAACATAATCTTAAACAAAATAAATAAAATAAAGCAACGGGGTTTGAACTCGGGCCGTCCAGGTGACACCCAGCTATCTAAACCTCTACACCACGAGAGCTCTTGACAGAAATTGATTGCATCACGAAAACATACTGTAATACGAGATGGATCTACTAATAGGAGAGGTCGGTTTTATATAGTGCACTATTTGTGTAAAGGATCTTAGAATGCTCAGCAGGCTTCATTGTTGACAAAAATGTCCAATATTACACTTCACGCATGGCCCTCCGCTCGTTTCGCACGCTACGGGGGCGCAATCAACAAAAACAAACCAAAACTAACTCAAGGCATGCCCAAAATGAAGATAAAACTGTGTACATATAATAATTATAAAAATAATTTTAAAAATTAAAAAAACAAGTCTTACCACCACACCACTGGAATCGAACCGGAGGCTGAGCCGCCGTATTCCGTATTGCAGACTCAGCATCCAACCAGTGAGTCACTGAGCTACGGACTAGTTGACAGTTATTCTCTAGACCTTAAAGATATGGTGTTTGTGAACAATGTAATGCGCACGCAACTATGAAGCCCGGTGGTGCGGTACGGGCAACGTCTTCTGCAACCTATCTTCTACCATTTCTATTTCTATTAACCTAGCTCGCCACCTTAGACAAGCCTGATCTAAGCTCGCTACCTAACTGAAAAACTGGCAGATGTTTAGACAAGCGTCTAGCGTCAGCGGCGGACTTCCTTCCGTCCGTCACGTCCGTCCGTCCCTTCATCCCTTACGTTCGCGCCATATTCAAAATTAGAATCAAGGCATGTTGTAATATGTAGTGAATGCGCACACAAATGCAAGCTGCTGTATATCCACTATGATACGGCTTTTGTTGAATATATCTTGGTTTTTAGTTAGATAAAGCAAACTATATCGTAGAAAGTGCTGACAAAGTACGGACACTTATTACAACAAGTGATATTTCACTTCACGTATCGCTTCACTCGCTCCGGGGCTCAAGAAAAGGAAACTAATCAAGTGCTAACCCAAGCCATACCAAAAATCAAGAAAAAAACTGTATAAAAATATAACCTTAAAAAACCGAAGGGATTTGAATCCGTGTCGCTGGAGTGAAGGCTAACCATCCAGACCCCTAGACCATCTGCGGACTTACAAAGTTTGTACAAACAACTGGTTGCATCACGAAGACATATGGAAGTCAACGACTCAGCGTTGCCAGAGTGACAAAGTAAAAAGTCGCCACAGACTGATATGAAAAGTCGTCATTTTGTCGTCATATCTTCTTTGATATATTCAAGGCAGTAAACTGTCAATATTAAGTACATTCTTATCGCTTTTTGAAGAACAAATCAAAACAAGCTTTATTTCTCAACTTTATTAATATCGGAAAAACTAATAAATAAATAAAAATTAAACAATATTTTCTTATTTCGTAATATCACTCATTTTAGTGTAACCAGTAACTGACACAGAGATGTAGCAGGGTAGCACTTAATAAAATTATAATAAGATGCCGATTTCCTTTGCTGATGCAAATGAATATTGTATAACGCTGCAATAAGTGCAATAAGCAATAACAGGTTGGATTGCGGTTGCGTGAAAACGAAAATATTTTATGCACCGCGCGCCGTGCTTCGAGGAAGCCCCGAAATTTGACAGTCCGAAGTACACCATAGTGCGTTCAGATATAAGACTCTCAGGAGAGGACAGGAATGAGTTATAAAGCGTATGTATTAATGATAATATTATACTTATTCCTTTAGTTTTTCCATTTGATAACTGAAAATTTCCTAATATGAAAAAGTCGTCAAAAATCCCATTATTTTAATAAATCGTCGCCACGCTTTAATCAAGGCAAAAAGTCGTCATTTTGGCGACATGTCGCCCTTAATGGCAACACTGCAACGTAAAGGAGGAAGGGCCGGACGAACGGAACGGACCGAAAACGGTCCGCCGCTGGCGCTAGACTCTAGTGATGTTTAACGACTTATGTAAATCAGCACCTTCTGGACTAGAGGCCCCTGAAACTAGGAAAAGCAGTAGCCAATATGGCCACCCACGTTGGACCCGAAACTAAATGCTGTAAAGTATATATTTCGAGATTTTAATTTAAAATTGTGAAATTTGTGCATTTGCAGTGAACAATTTATACAAAGCAGGTAATTAATTTTGTTAATAGCAAGGATATTGCCCTGTGTTAGTGAAACTAGACTCTTAACCCTACTCCACTACGCTATACTTCCTAATAATTATTCTATATTATATAATTAAATACTTGTAGTTTATAGTTATGTACTGATTGCTCTGGTACAAGGTGTGTTTCTACAAATATCCATTATAATTTCAGAGCAGATAATACCTAGTAAAACATCAAATAACTGAAATTTTCATATTCACACACTGTCTACCTGAAGTAAACAAGCAAGCCCGTAAAGTTTTTGTTTTATGGCTTTATAATAATAATGCCTACTTACCTATTTACTTTGACTACCTTTTGACTCTACATATAATAAGGTTTAGATAACCACAGATATTTTTTAGGCTACAGCCGGCAAACATCAGAGGAGTGATTTTAAAACCTCAGTTTTACTTAGGATACCTAAACACTTTTTATTTGTAGGATTATTGACTATTGATTAAGGTTTGTAGGGTGGTTTTAGGTATGTGTAAATTTGTACTGTAATAATTAAAGTTAGTTTAAGCTTTAATTTAAGTTCAGTCGCTTAGTTGAGAATATTGACTTTTAAATTGTGCACAATAGTGTTGGGTGAATTAAAAACATGGTGTTAACCTGTTGTGTTCCAAATGTAGAGAGAATCATAAAAATGGACCCGAAATGGCAATTTTTCATTTCCAAAAGAAGGTGAATTGAGAACGCAGAGGATATCTTCAATTAAGGGGGAAAATCATTTGTTCCAACCAAAAAATACTTGGGTAAGTTTTGTTTTTTGTTGTTATAGGCAGTGACCAGTCACACACACTGTATTTTTAGAGGCTGTGCCTAACATTACGTGAACAAGATATGATATAATTTTGTGATTTTTCAATTTTTTACCTAAAAAATGCTTTGCAATACCTGCTTATTTTACCCTAGGGTGGCTGTATTGTATTCAATGACCGTCTTGACCGAGGTCTTGCTATAAGGCAGGCAAATAAAGTAAATATACATTTTAGGTGTGTGAAATCCACCTTAGGCCAGATGAATATATATGTTTTAATAATATTGATGAAGCTCCTTAAGTTCACTTAAACTTTATTGAATTTATTTCTGAAAATATGTTTATCGATAGAACAACAGGTGCTGCATGAAATTGTATTGTTAACATTTGCGCTACATTTAGCAGCTCCTGTCGTATTTGAAGTTTTCCATATGAAGAGCAAGCACCAACACCAAGCATCTGTTATTGCTGTTAAGAACAAGAACTTCTAAAGATTTGTGAATGACAGCCAGACATTTGCAAGAGCGAAATTCTATAAGCATTAAAAAAATATTTAGGTTTTACTTTGTATCGCTGTATTCACTATTTAACTCTATACCTACTCTATTAAATGAACAAAATATCACACCATATCAAAGCTATGTTGAATCCTTCCAAGAATAGTTATTAACGATATAGGGCCGGGCTGAAGTTTGTTGTTTGAAGTCAAGGCTGTTATTTACAGTTATCGGCCGTGTTTCGTTCTAGATTTTTTTGTCATACTGTAGAATTTGTAAAACAATAAAACACTTTAATTTAAGAATACATTTTATTAAAAAATAACTCATAATAGGTAGGTACAACATATCCATATTTTCATTATTTAATAGATTAGATTGTTGTAGTTTTAAAAATAACAGCCGCCGGTCGTTATATTAGGTCGGCGGCCGGCCGTTAAAAACATCTTCGATGGCAAAAATCGGCGGCCGTTAAATACATCTTTTCGATTGCAATTTCGCTTATGTTATAGTAAAATAATAGTACAGTATGACGAAAAAAATATAAACAGACTAGTCTTGTTGTTGGTCAGTTGCAGTTTGTAGTACTAGGTATACTATTAGTTTACAATTAAAGAAGTTCAACAATTATGAAGTGTCATTTGGTATGCATCTTACTACAACAATTTTAACCCTCCGACGGGCGCGCAGCAGTACTCTGTGTCGCGTTTTTACATTTCAAATATATTTTTTTAAATTTCGATTGCTGCAAGCCACTGCCGCGTCAGGAATTCTTCATTGGGCAGATTGGGCTTTCTGTTAGTATCATATGAGACGCCAAGAGATCAAGTTGCACGTTTGCGGCATTCCGTAATGCAGTGCGCCTTGTCATGTGAGTATTGAAAATTGCCTTTTTTACGGTCTTTTGTACTGAGTGTTACCTTGTGAGTATGTTACGATATATAAATCTCATTTTATTTGCTTTAGGGATAGAAACATGTTAAATAAGCCCCTCAGCGAAAAGAATTGTAAGATATTGCCGACAGTTTATTCGAATTTTTTCTCGTTCTTGAGTTGATATTTCTTTTTTATATTTAAAATATTTTACTATAAATATCTGTAATATACTTTATTACTGAATAAATTGCAGATAATAAATAGATTTTAGCTTTATACCTTTTTTTTGTACTTGCGGCATCCAGTACTACAACGCGCTCGCTCACGTAACTTTCATATTTAGACGAATATAATTATTCTGCCATAGGGTTAAGGAATTTTTCACAGTTTTTGTTATTATGTTGTAATTAAATAATATAAGGCAAGCATGTTATAATTTAGATTTACTGTTTAAATGCAGGGTAATTTTTTAGAATACCGTCTTTTACAAATATAATCCTCCAAAGTTCAACAGTTATGTATGTAGGTAGGTATGTGCCCGTCAAATATTTCACTTCATACATTGAAAACCAACAAAAACTAATCATAATTAACCCAAAACTGATCCTTGGGGGACACATGACCAGGGATTATTACAGCGTTGTATTAATCCCTGACATAACTTCCCAATACCACCATCTGAGAGCGATCCGATAAGTAGGACATGAACCGCCTTGCTTGGCTTCTAAATGCTGTCTTATTCAAATGAAGTGTTAATTCAGTACTTTAGTTTAGAATTCCCAGTTGTTTAGTACTTGATTTTTTAAAACTTTAACTTCGCCATGGGCCCATCACAGTAAAACTTTTCTTCACATGCCTTGAATTCCTTCAGCGAATGGGCGAACCATATTTATATGATAGGTAGGTATAAAAAATTTACTTTGTTGGAATTTATAATTGTTTAGGCGAATATAATTATCTTATTCTAAAAAAAAAAGCAGCATAAGAAAGGCTTGTTTGATGCCTATAGTAGATATAAAGACAGATAAATTGTATAAGTAATCTCAATATTCCAGAGCCTATAATATAAATCGCAGCGCTCCAATCTCCAATAATTTATTACTATTAACCTCTATAGAAGCCTAGCGTCTTCAGCAAGCGGTCTGTTTTAGTGTTTTAGTGCCCTCCGCTCGCTTCGCTCGCTCCGGGGCACAGCCAAACAACACTTTTCCAAATTAACCCAAATTTAAGAAAAAAAACAAATATAACCTTAAAAAATTAAGTACATGGCATGACCGGAATCGAACCCCCGGACCGTCGTATCGCAAACACAGTATCTGACCACTGAGCTACCAGACCGTTGAAAGCAATTCAGTGTTCCGTAAGAGCATGGGTAATTTTGCCCATTCGGCAAACGTGAGGTCGCGTCGTGAAACCGAACAGAAGAGTTTAAAACAGACCGCTGTCGGAAGACGGTACTGTATAGAAGCAACCTACAGAAAGATTTATCTAAATATATAGCATTGTGTACTTAGAAGGAAAAGTTACACATTCTCGGCGGACGGTGTGACGAGGCGCAGTCGCGCAGTCGAGTTAAGCAAACACTGAGGCAAAGAATGTGCTTCTGCTCCAAATTAGGTAGGTACCTACTATTTTTTCTGCGATTGATAAAAAATATTAATATTTTTCATTTGAAAGAGATGAAATAACAGTAAATGGATTAGTTTTACGCATTAGGCCGAATAAGTAATAGGTTTGTTCTGGTATGAAATTTCAGACGATTTAAAGCCATCCGGAGTTTGCGCATAGCGATAAAAGCGTCGCTTTTATTGCTATGCGCACCCTCCGGATGGCTTCAAACCGTCCGAAATTTCATGCTAGAACAAACCTATTATTTCCCGGACTGTCATTTGCGACTTCCAGACAACGCTTGACAATACCAGCATAGAGAGTCTTGTGAGACAAGACGTTGCCCCTACCGCATCAGAGGGCTTCAATCAGAGTTACGCGCGCATCACCTTGTTGGCAAAAATGTCATATATTACACTTCATATGTTTAAGCAAGCCCATGACTCGTCAGGCGGAAGGACTCGTGTAGATGGTTAAGAATAAAATATACGCATGGTGCGCTCAACGTGCGATAAGCCTAACATTTCACCTCTACCTACACCAAGTTGTCTACCTTCGGACCTGCGAATTTGGCAGCAGTGGCGCACCCAGGGAGGGGGGCCATCGGGCCAGGGCCCTCCCAGATTATGTAACAAAGCATGACATCTGTTTTTGTTTGCACAACTTATGTTGCCCCCCCCCCCCCAGACATATTTTCTGGGTGCGCCACTGGGCAGCAGCCTAGTGTTGTCAACAGAAACTAACCAAAACAAACCCAATGCATGCCCAAAATGAAGAATGAACTTTTTACACATAATATTAAAAATAAAAAAACATGTATTGACGCTGGAATCGAATTCGATCGAGCCGACGTATTCCAGACTGAGCGTCCAACCGCTGAGCTACGGACCAGATGACAGCAATTCGCTAGACCCTAAACATATGGTGTTTGTCAACAATGTAATGCGCGCGCAACTTTGAGGCCCTCTGATGAGGTACAGGCAACGTCTTCTGTCTTCAACGTCTTCTGTCTTGAGAGCCTGTTAGGCCATTCACGTCTAGCTACACGATTTTGAGCCTTCACGCGTGCGTAAGTGCTAATTCATATATTACTCAAAGCTATTTTTGCTTGATTTTGGGCATTGCTTTTAGTTAGTTTTAGTTATCGTCACCATGGTATAATCGTCACCATTTTGCGTCGCGCGGCGCTGGATATCGTACATCATATTAAGCTTTATTAGGTTATTTTTGTGCTGAATGTGGAAGCGGGCAATAGAAGTGACAGTAGGTACTCCGTACTCATAATTTGATTACGGGGAGTGACGCCTCCGCCATTCCGAATTGCCACGGGATGTGGCCAACCAAATCCCATCATCCTTCCCCAGGCTGGAGAACACCGCAGTACAAAGTCTGGAGATGATCAATGACATTATTTGAAAAGCGGTGCTGCATTGTATTAGCAGCAGGAACGTCAAACTGGTATTATGGTTGATTATGGGGAATGACACCCCCGCCAGTCCTAGTTGCCACTATATGTGACCCATCAAATCCTATCATCCTCCTCCAGGCTGGAGAACACCAAAGTACAAAGTCTGAAGTTGATCACTGGGGAGTGAACCAACAAACCTGATTCTTGCCCCTTTCAGACTAGGGACCACCAGAGAAATAAGTCTGAGGCCGATGCTTCCAGTGGAAGCGGCCCTAGGTGGTAGATGTTTAGGGTTGCCATAAATGTGCAGCTAAGCGTCGGGACGCCACAAAGTAAATATTGTCAATATATAGTCAAAAACCTTGTGGATTTTTTTTTTCACAGTATGAATATATGATTGGACATGATGGCCAGTGGCGTAGCTACCGGGTGGGCCAGGGGGGGCAAGGCCCCACGGCGCCAAGAGAAATTAGGCGCCGCGCCGAATTTATAAATATGCTAATGCTAACAATGCTCATGAGCTTAACTGAGTTTTTAAATTAATTAAATTATAATACAATCAAAGATCAAAGACCAAAATATGTATTAAACTTTTTACCCAACCAGTACATTTGGTGTCAGGTATTTATTATTTATTCTATGTGGAATAAAAAGATATATCCCGGCGGCATATTTACACATCCTCACATACAATGGCACCAGGGTTCTGAAATCGGTTAGGTTTTGTAAGCGTTTGTAGCGCTACAAAAGCTCACTGATTTGGGCACCTGGAACACGCTGTTATATAATATTTCACTTTTCGCATGGCCCTCCGCTCGCTTCGCTCGCTACGGGGGCTCAAGAAAAGGGAATTAACCAGGTGCTAACCTAAACTAACCCAAGACATACCCAAAATCAAGAAAAAAACTGTTTAGAAACTTAACCCAAAAATATAAAAAAAGCAACGGGGTTTGAACCCAGGCCGCCGATAGCCGCCGAACAGAGACCTAACCATCTAGACCTCTCGACCACGAGGGCTCTTGCCGCAAATTGATTGCATCGCGAATACATGGCGCGATAGCTTTTGTAGCGCTACAAACGCTTACAAAACTTAATCGATTTCAGCACCCTGGTGCCGTCGTGTGTTAGGATGTGTAAATATGCATCCCGGCGCGGCGGCATTTGGTACATGCAAATTTGTAAAAACGCTGCGTAAGGCGGCATGCGACTTCAAAGACAAAAATTCCGAAAATTTCGGTCGTAAAAGTATGTGTTTTTTAGAGTTTCGTATTTAGGAGGTACCATTAGCCAGACAAGTCTAAATAGCCTAGCAATACTAAGCATAGAAAATTAATTTGTCCAAAAATTAATTTTGATCAAATAATCGATCAATTTACGTCGATTTAAAACCGAAGAATGACTCCAATGTTTAATTAATTAATTAAGGTTACAGATGTTTAGTTTACGTTTATATATAACTATGTACCTGCTGGTTGGTTGCCGTTTATATATTTTATATTCATATTCCTGTAAATAAAAAAAAAGCGTGTGCACTATGTGCGCATATCAGAAGTGAAACTTCTTAAACTTAAACGCCCTAGCCTGGGATTTGGTTAAAAAGTAGATTTTTTTTAATGTATCACTCAATTAACAAAAAGGGTAGGCCTAAATGAAAAAAAAAACTATTCTCCATAAAAGTCTCGCTTATGTCTTGACAAGGTAATAGAGCAAACCCCCATATTTTTATCTTGCAAACAAACAAAGATATCACAATAAATATACGCCCTAGCCTTATACATATCTTAACGGATTTGGTTAAAAAGTTGTTTTTTTTTTAAATATATCACTCAATTAACAAAGAGGGAAAGCCTAAATGAAAAAAAAAACTATTCTTCATAAAAGTTTCGCTTATGTCTTGACAAGGTAATAGAGCAAATCCCGTATTTTTATCTTGTAAACTAACAAAGATATCGCAATAAACGTCCGTGACCGTTTTCCGTTCCCTGCCAGCTCGCCCGCCGTGTGTCGGGATCGCGACCTTCAAATTTTACTCCCGGCGCGCGTTAAGAAGTTTCACTTCAAAAATATACGTTTAATATTATGATGTATTATTTTTTGATTAATTTGCGTATATGCACAAAATATAGGTTTGTTTTAGGCGCCAGCGGATAGGCTTGCCCCCCGGCGCCCACATTTCTAGCTACGCCTCTGATGATGGCACTCCCAGGATCAAAACATAACGGAGGTAAACTCCCCGGCCATTCGGATTTCCGGGCGCCGGGTGACCCTGGGGGCTATTTATGCAACGTCAAATATTTTTAAAATTTCATTTATATGCCGCATTTAGGGAAAACGATGCTGTATTTTGCACGCATCGATTTATTAATTCTAAATTTATTAATTTGATTTGCTGACAATTCGCTTGAAAATGCCACTTTTCTAATATGAATTAACTATATTTTAAGTATAGGTTAGCTATATATTTGTATTAGCATTTATTACACGTTGTGACTCTTATTTATTTTAGTTGATAAGCGATGCACCGATGCACCTTAAGGGGCATTTACGATAATTAGAGCGGTATCTACCGGTATGTATCTGAGCGTTCCATTAACCAACCGCGTTCTGTAATTCAATTGAATCTACCGATACATGTACTGCGATCCAACTTTATGGATCTGCTATTTGAGTCGGTACATGTCGGTTTGTTTACACCATATATTGACATAACCTACAAATGTAGCCTGCGAGCCTGTTGTTACTTATATACCTTCGAAATTCTGAAAATCGTTTTACTATTACATTCATTTTTAGAGAGAAATAATTAAAATACCTTCAACATCATATAGCGAAAAGCAACATTTTCAATATATTTTTCCATAAACACACGTTAGTTTTTCTTCTTTTATGTTTTCTGCACTGAAACTGAAACTATGTTATAATGCCTTCAGTTTCCGAATCATATATTTGAAAACCAGCCAAGATTGCGATAGATTCACGTTGAGATAACCCACCTCTGTAAAATACTATTTCATTGAACCTGATACATTAATTTTTGAGACACCCTATATATGTGTATATTTTGAGACACCCCTTATACATGTAAAAGATAAAATCAAGTCATAAATTGAAGTCGAGTTTTTGCGAGGTTTTTTGGAGGATATCCGAAAGGTATTGCTGGAGAACGAAAAATAGAGAGTCAGAAACCAGCGGGGTGTACGGTTTGTTTTGGTGAATTGTTTTGCTTCTGTGTTGCAATATTATGTCATTACAAGTCGGTAAAATGAAACTTATAATATTGTTATTATTATAATGTGTACCATTATATATTTTATACTCATTGAGAATTAATATTTGATGGTCTAACATGTGTATACCTTTTCATATTGTTATTAACATAATTTGCATAAATATTTCTTCTATTT
>MU182104.1:366114-395641 GCA_016904865.1 Pissodes strobi | reverse complement strand
TTATTTTACTGAAGCGAGAAACGAATGCGTGTGATTGACGAAACTAAGGACAAACACTATCAAAGAATCAGGAATAAACTTTTGCCCCAGTGGCTCTAGGAATTTCTGGTCAGTACGAAAGGCAGTAAGTAATACCTTTACAAAAACGTCTATTCCACCTTTGACGGATGAACGCGGCGTCACGGCAACTAGAGCTAATGAAAAAGCAAACGTGCTCGCCGAAATGTTTTCATAGCACTCTACCTTAAACGTCCCCCATGGCAAGGCTTTCTCCACCATATCCATGACAGAGGTTAAGTTTCATCACCGTGACATTCGCAAAATCCTCAAGAGCTAGTTACGCAAAAGGCATCAGGGCCGGATGGAATGCCTGCAATCGTGTTAAAGAACTGCGCCAACGAACTAACACCCATTTTTTCTACACTTTTTTCTCTGTCTTACCAAAAAGGGATTTACCCATCTTCTTGGAAAGTCGCTCGAGTGCAGCCTGTTCTAAAAAGGCAAGTAAACCGCACCCAAAACTATCGCCCAATTGCCTTGCTTCATCATCATCTCACATTTATTTCCAAAATTTTAGTACATTATGACACATTCCTAATGATAATGATATGCTATGATTTTTTTTCCCGCGCTTTGCTACACGTCAGACAACGCGTTTTCGGCGCGGGTTACAAGCACTTAAACGGGGCAAGGTGATGTGTGCCCTATCACAATAAAAGGGGTTGTGATGCTGTTATTTTATTTGTTAGCTTTCCTTGGGGCTCAACCCCTTCAAAACACGTACCAGTTAGTATCAGCATTTGTCTGTAGTGTATGTTTGTAATGAAGTATTTCAGTTTTTATTGATAAAGTACATAATGCAGGGAAAAGTTCTGCAAAAACTCTGCTTAGAATTGCTCATAGATGAGCGTACAATACGGAACGATACAAACAATTATATTTACAACATGTACTATCCCAGAGGAAGGTTGAAGAGTAAAAATTTATATTTACATATGTACAAGTTGTTCAGATTTAGTGTCTAAATCTGGTTCCGGTGGTCAGGAATTGTAGCATACCAGGAGCAAAGAGCGGGTTTTATATTCGGCTGCGGTAAATAGGACGCATCCGTGGCGGTGTTGTGTATGGTGTATGTCTGTATTAATGTTATAGTGCAATATTTGCAGTATCCTGTTGCACGCTTCACCTCCATGCTCGAGCCTGGTAGGTGAGTAAGTGCCAGGTTGTGTTTGTGTCATTGTTTTAATAACACTCTCTATATTAAGTGCTTTATCTTGTTCTTTATGCATGGATGTTGTCAGCTACCTATATTCAGCTGTGTATATGTATCTTTTCGCTCTCCGTCGGGTCAGCCGAGGGAGTTTTGCTATTCTCATATGAAAGAGGGATGTGTGTAGGTGTTCTATATAATATTTACAATGGGAAAATTTTATATTCACGGTTTGAAAACTTGGTTAGGGTGGTCTGATTGGTTTAAAATAAACTGTCGAGTCTCTATATATAATAAATTAACTGAAGAGTTGTGGTGATAGTACCGTTCCCTGTGGTACTCCGGCGTGGATGCGCCTGACTGACGATGTCTGCTTACACATTCGGGTTTCAAAGGTGCGCTCGGCAAGGTATGACTCAATCAGAGCTGTTAAATGCAGTGGCAGTCCATACTCCACATACAGTTTGAACAGCAGTCCATTGTGCCACACCTTGTCGAAAGCCTTTTCTATGTCGAGGAGCAACATCACGGTAGATTGCTTGTCATTGAAGCATTGGTAGACGTCAGTTGCGATTTTCGCGGCTAGCATGGTAGTGCCATGCTTTCCGCGAAAACCGAACTGCTCCTGCGGCAAAATGCGCAGTTTTTCCACCGCGCTGTTGATCCTCGGCAACAGAAGCTTTTCAGCGACCTTACCGAGTGTGTTTAGCAGCGAGATTGGCCTATATGAGGCCGGCGATTTCAGGTTTTTGCCTGCTTTCTTCCAGGCAGAGGGGAAGTGTTGCAGCCGAATAATTGCATTAATAATGTGCATATATTGGATTAAGGTTTTGTTAGGCATGTTTCTAAGTAGGATGTACGGAATATTGTCCGGACCGGGAGCTTTATTTCTCGGAAGTTGGCAGAGAACTTTGCGGATTTCCGCCGGGGTCACTCTGAGTTTTTCGAGTGCTACAGGGGCGACAGGGTACTTTCGGTCTTTGAACCGATTGACTTGTTTCGTGATATTTACGTGCTCCCGTGTCGCGTTTGGTACCTCGCTGTAGACTCCCTCTAGGTAGTCCGCGAAGGCTTCCGCTTTCCCTAGATCGTCGATAATATCTAGGCCTTAATGTTTAAGCTCAGAGCTTTCAGCAGAGCCTCCGCGGACTCTCCTAGCGAGTTTCCACAGCAAACCATCCCTCACACTGACACTGTTCACGTAATCAAGCCATTGCTTGTTTCGGTGTTCACGAATTTAGACCTTTATCGCCTCTGTGAGCTCTCTCACTCGGGCCGCCTCAATTTCTGCCCTGTTTCTCTGCCATCTGCGTCTAATTCTATTACGGAAAGAAATTAAATTTAGGATAGGTTCGGGAAGTATTTCTGTCCTTGGACGTATAATTGTCCTTGGACACATTGCATCACGGATGCGCTGGATATTTAATGTTAGATTGCTTACCTCATTTTCAAGTTCCTGGATTGTGTCTATTTGTCGGGGAATGACAGTTGCCTCAGTTAGCCTCTCTCGGAACGCTCTCCAATCAAGATTCCTGTAAGAGATTACGTTGTCTTCCGTAGCTGGCGCTCTGCGATGCAGTTTAATCTTTATTGGAAAGTGGTCCGAGTTTAGCGTATCCATTTCCTGGAGCCTTGAAACTCTTATCGCCCCCCGAGTAATAGCTACATCCAGGAACGAGGCGCTTCGGATGAACGTGGGATTTGTGGTTTTGTGAAAGCATATTTCCAGGTTATTCGCAATTATTCTCCTTAATAATCTACCCTTAGCATTGGTAACGCCGCCCCATTCTGCGTGGGTAGCACTTAGGTCGCCAATGAGTAAGGATACCCTATTTTGAGGCGGAGAGCCTGAATACGCGCAGAGCTCCTTTGTACCTGAGAACTCCTTATCAGGTCTTGCTGCAAAAACGGTACAGCAAGAAATTCCGCACAACGCGTGTTGCCTCGACCGATGACAAACTTATTCAACCTGCCTTGCTTCAAGTACGTTTAGCCTAACAGAATAATTAGCGATAACCAATACGGCTTCCGCAACAAAGATCGATAGGAGATATATTGGCCTATGTCACTCATATATGGAGTGGGGCAATTGAGAACTACGGAGAATCCCGAGCGATTGCGTTAGATATTTCGCCGGCATTTTATAGAGTTTGACATGAGGGATTGCTCAATAACCTGCCGTCCTTCGGACTGTCAGTGTCTCTCTGCAGCTGGCTTGCCTGGTTCCTTAATAACCGATATCTGATCTCAGCATGTTTCAGTTGATGGGTACACTCAGACACATTCACCGTTAATGCGGGAGTGGCTCAGGGCGCAATACTTTCACCAACTCATCTATATTAATGACGTGCTGACCGAAACCAATAATCCTGTTTACAGCTTTGCAGATGAGAGTACTCTTGTCTCCCGATTTAGATCAGAAAACCTTTACCAGCGACTGGGACTTATCGCCGCAGACAGGACAGATATTTTCACGGCATATGTTCCCACGATTTGGCCTGCATCATCCCACCCCCAGCAACGTCTGTCAAACAGTCGCGACAGACAGCTAGGGCGCACCCGTTGGTTGTACAACTGGAAACACCTAGAACGTCGCTCCCAGGACATCTGTTTCCCCCTAATTCTAATCTAAAACTATTCAAGAACTGTGGCAATCAACATCTTCGCGCACACACCGCTAGTCGAGTACCATAGGATCTCCCTTTAGTGTGTCTGCCACTGTCATAAAAAATAAAAATAAATAAATAAATTATCGATTATGTAGCCCATTCCTACCTAAACCAATTGCAGGGTTTTAGGCCAACACACCTTGACGTGACCTGTCTGTATTACAGATTAGTTACTATATACTATATTCGTCTTTCACGGTTGGGGAAGTACCTATACCTAAGGAGGGCTTCTAGCTCTCCTTACCTATAGGTACCTATATATTAAATTAAATATTAAATGTTAACCTAGGTATATTCCTATATTTTGCTGAATCATAGTATAACCATAACGCAATTCGATAAACAGTTTAAAATTTAGTTTTGTTTATAATTATTAATTAGGTATTATTAATTTCTCAAACAAAAACACATAACTATCTTATATTTGTAGTGTTCATTGGGCATATTAAATAGGGCGACGTCAACTGTTGATAAAACAAAAGATTCTGTTGTGTTTCCGGTTTCCGGCGAATTTCTTAAATATATTTTAAAGTAATTTTTTTGAATTTTTACATATTTTTTTTGCTATATATTTTTTTTCTTTAGAAAATATACTAGTTTATTACATCACTAATTAAAACTTCTAGTTGTTTAGCTACGGCTTCTTATAACCGCGCCCTATTAATTTTAAAATGGTTTATAAATCTGTTTTAAAGTATTAATTTTTTTATTAAGTAAAGGTAAATTTAAAAAAAACATGCTATTTTTCAGAAATAAATATTAATTACTTTGTAAATATCTAGCTAAAGAAAACTAAGAATAATCCATTTAAAATTTCTAGGTGCTTTTTTGAAATGTGAATTAGGTATTTTTGACTGAACCCACTGGCAAACCTGTTGCGATTGCAGAAAACGAGCTTTAACTATAGACTTTGGCCTTAATTATTAGAGATAAGTATTAAAAACAGTTTTATTACCATAAACTTAGACTGACCAGAAATGTGTAGAGGCAAAAGAATATATACAAGAAACCATAACTAAAGTAATGTCGTGGGTGGCGCAAACAGCTCCTGTTGGCGGCAGAAAATTTTTGGGGTGTCACGCTGAACTTTCCCCCAAAAGTCATTAAAATCCTTAAAAAACAAAAAGGTCGTGGGGCCCATTGTGACCAATTTATGGGACCCACCTGGTAAATTTGTGAGGACCACGCCCAACCCAAACTTTGTTAATAGTATGTGTTTTTCATTCACCTACACCAACTGCACTTAGTGTACGTCAGTGTTGCTCCACCAAATAATCGTGCAGCAGCGAAAGAAAAAGCCATCTCACCGTTGTGATCGCAAAGTATTATTGCCTTTTTCGTGATTTTCTTACAAAATTGTCTTGGAGCTTGGGCAGCAACAGCTTAACAAAATTGTAGGTTAAGTTTTGATTTGTTTACTATTTTTCCATATATTTAATTAAATATATGTATTTTTCCACCAGTTCGCCATTGTCCCACCATTTTGCACCAACTTACACCAACAAAATAGTCGGTGGAGAAAGTGCTGCACTAAATGACACTCAGTGCAAATGCACCGGAGAAAGAAAAAGGGTTGGTGCAAAAGGTGTACTTAGTGCAGGTGAAAGAAAAACACCTAGTAATTATTATTACCGTTATGATTTTCTGAGTGTTAATACATAACAGAGAACAAAACAAACAGCGCACACAGTGTACGGTACACTAAAATTCTAACGGCTGTTCCCAAAGTTAAGCAGTTAAGCCCAAAAAAAAATTGAGATCAAATACTAATATAAATAAAAAATATAATAACTTAAAGGCACGTAAACAATAGAATAAATATTTTAAATAAAAGTCGTTAATGTGATTATATATAACCAAATTCGACTTTTTATTATGACGGAAATTGTGGCTCTTTGAAAAATGAGTACATCGGACAAAACAAAAAGAGTATACAGACAAAAGAGTATACAGTATTTGATGTTCAAAAAGAGTATAATACTCTTAAAAAGAGTATAATACTCTTAAAAAGAGTATATCTGGTCAGCTTAATAAACTCCAAGAACTCCAATAATTATAAAATAAACATAATTGTAATGATTTACCATACTAATATGCGTAATTTTCAGTAACTTTATTTGATTGACTCAGACCTATTAACTAGACATTTAATCCTAAAATTTTCTTGCAGCAAAAATACGCTATTGTCCTCTTTCATTCTTGCTGCTCTGCTTGTACCTAAAAGACTTTCGTTTCTCAAAACAGCTTTTCTAAATTTGCGAGTTTCTTCTGGTGAAAGCCGTATGCCTAGAAAAAAAAATCAATTCTGTAACATATGGGATTTTTCTGCATCAAAATATTCATAACTATTAACAATATCGCCATTGCTGAGAGTTCACATAATTTTTTCCTTGGTTTTGTATGTCGTTTTTTTGGACTTATTATTTCTCCATATTAAGAAGCCAGAACATAAATTAACAGATCATCCTTATGTAAATTAAAAATATACACGATACAATCAGTACTGTCCCAAGAAAAGTGACAGGTAGACGGACTCAAAGAAAAAACCGCATTGGCAGAAGTGCCAAAACCATACACGTGGACTATGTTCATATCGGACGAAAGCGGGAAAAGGATTGAAGCGGCAAGGATCCCTAACAGGCTGTTGGGTGAGAAACCACGGACTGAAAATACACCTGTGGGCAGTCTTCAGTAAGACACGTCAAAAAATGCAAAAACTCAAGTAATTGAGTATACAGGCGTTCTTTGGCATAGAAAGAATGAAGGTCTGATTAAAAAAAACAAGGCTCAAAAGAGGAGGCAGAAGAGCCGACAAATCAAGGATAAATATACCCAAACATCACAGCTGGTCCAATCGCAAGCCGACCATCAAGAGGAAGCTGCTGAAGAGAGCTCTGCTATTCCTGCAGGCATGAAAAGGATGACTTCATGCATCTATGGAGGTGGACGGCGGAGGCAGCACCCAAAAATAACACGGTGCGGTGGAACTCCCAAGTAAGAAAGTGGAACTCAAGGACTAACCCTGTAGGCAAACATTCAGCACGCTGCTTCAGTCCTGCTATATTGATTTTTTGAAAAAGAAGGCCTTGATATAGTTTTCCTGCAGAAGCCTTGCGTATACAGCGGTAAAACTGTAAAATTGTCCAGCTGAGGCAACAGGTCGGCTAGTGTCAGAGTGAACTGTACACTGACCCCGAGACTTTGCTACAGTAATCCTGTCATTGTCCACGAAGGCAGGAGATAAGAATAAGGTAATATGATCAGCCTACCTACCGGACAAGTGGAGATCATGCCCTCCGCATATTCTGAAGGATGTCATATATCCCACTGCGAGGAAAGGGAACTCCAATTATTAATCGAATGTGTTGCTAATGCACATGATATTATAATGTGGGGAAGCAGTAACATCAACGCAAGAGGTGAATCATTACTTGAATTCGTCTTAACCAAAGTAACAAAGGCACTTCCATCACAATGGCCCGTAGGGAAGTTCTCGACGTAATGATATGATTCAAAATTAGCACGCCTCAAAAGAACCATCCTGTTCGCATCATAGATACATAAGATGACATAAAAACACTATCTCTTAAAGCAGTATTATTTTGAAATCCGAAAGAGGATACCTTGAATCCCACAGGGAAAGTCTTGAAGGTAACGCAATAGAAGTTAGAGACACGAAGAGTTTTGATCTGGCACTGGAACTAGTGGTAGAAGTGATTAGTAAAGCCTACCAGAACAACTGTCCGAATAAAAAACATGGCAACAACAAGAAACTAAGGTCTGGTGGAACAAAAAGTTTAACAAGCTACGGGCTGCAGTCAGAAGGCTATAAAACAAATAAAGAGTAGGACATTCTACAGATCAACACTCAAGGAATATGACAAAGAAATCTGGGGAGCGAAACGAGAGTCGTGGAGGAGATTCTGTGAAAACGTGAGGGGAAACCTTAGAATGCTCGAGAATCCACAAAGCCTTGGCGAAAGAAGGTTTCGAAATTAATGGAGTCGAATTCCTCAAAAGGAACACCTGCATGGAGACTAAGGAGGAACGTCTAAGACTACTTACAGAAGCACACTTTTCGGCCTCAACCATCGCGAATACAACTACATTGCTGCAAAAACGGAAGCCATCAAGGCCGGACTAGACGCTAGTGACGAACATAGCGACACCCGACAAGGTCAGGTGGGCTCTAGATCAATCAAGAAATATTTAAATCTCCAGCGCTAGATGGAATTTATACTGAACTACTACAAAAAGATCAGGATTTAGTAATACCATACTTGTGTAGCATCTACAGAGGCTGCGTAGCCTGGGGATTTATACTAAGAGCGCCGACACTTGTGAAAGTTATATACTTGCCAAAAGTAGGCAAAATATTGAGTGAACCTCTATATGCATATCAAGCAGATTGATCGACGGACCACTTTTCTAAAGATAGAAGAGGCGTTTAACCACGCTTTTACCGTTTCTCTTTAAAAAGCGTTGGAGAAAAGACAGGTACCAGACACTATATGCCAGTGGGTATAGGCATGCCTGAGAAATAGGATAATAACATCGATAGGATAATAACATCGTCCCCGGTGGACGCCACCATCACAGCTAGAGTAGCTGGAGGATGTCCCCAAGGAGAAATTTTGCCTCCCCTGCTGTGAGTCATTCTGGTAGACGATCTAACCTAAACTATCTTGCCTAGGATATGCAGATAATATAGCGATGGTGGTGCAAGAAAAATTCACTGGCACACTCTCAGAGAGAAATAAAATAGGTCTCAACATCGTGGAAAATTGGTGTATGCACGAACAGCTCTCAGTCAATCCACAGACAACAATAGTGGCTCCCATTACACGAAGGAGAACCTTAAAAGGGATAAAATCAATACTTTTCAATAGGGAAACAATTTTCTTTTCCATAGAGGTGAAATGCACAGGAATCATTTTTAATCAAAAGCTGATATGAAATTCATATATCCAAAGGTTACACAGATGGCCACAATAGCATTAGGCAGGTGTAGAAGAATGTGTGGGGTCTAACCCTAAGGTGCCCATATGGTCATATACGAAGTTGGTGAGATACAAGGTAACATATGGAGCAGTGACATAGTGGACACAAACCAGGCAAAGGGGAGCAAGAAGGCTGCAAAGGCTAGCGTGCTTGTGTGCCAGGGAGACATGAACTCAACCAGTATGGCCACTTTAGGCTGATAGATGTATTATTAGAACTACCACCAATATCATTTACATAAAAGGAGAAGCTAGGCCTGTGTCCGTAGCCCACATATGGCTGCAAGCTAGGTCAGCCGCAATAAGTGAGAATCATGCCGCCCAAAAGGCATATTACGTGTTGGGCATGCATACAGATTATGACGCAACAACATACAAGTTTGATAAAAAAATTTAAGATCGTAATATCGGTATACCAAGGACGGAAACACTTCCCCCAATATCTATGGGAAAACTTGCAATGATATTTCAGGCGGAAGTAACGACGATAGAATCCTGCGCGAAGGAAACGGAGAACAGGAATATCACCAATAAGATGTTGGCAATCTACTTCGATCGCCAGGCAGCGCTAAAGGCAATCAAGGTCTGTAGTAGGTATATAATATCCAAACTAGTAGAGAGTTACCGTAAAGAATTGAACGAACTAGCTAATCAAAACATAGTGACCCTAGCTTGAGTTCCGGGGTAGGAAAAGCACAGAGGCAAAAGGCAATGAAAGAGCCGATGAAATAGCCAAAGCAGGCTTGTCGGGCTCTTTGGTTGGACCAGAACCGTTTTGTGTGGTGACTAAGTATACTATGAAGGCATCCGTTACGAAGTTGGCAGCAACGGAATATTAGGAATGGCGGAATGCCCTACCAGGACAGAGACAAGCTAATGATTTTTTTAAGGACACCTCAGCAAAGCTCTCAGCTGCTGGTAGGTTTACTGACTCGCCATTGTCGACTGAAAAGATATTTAAGTCTGATGGGCTTTACAGATGAAACTCTATGCCAAGAAGAAGAGGAAACCGCATCCCACATTCCACCATGAGAGTATCGTGGAGGACTCGTCTTAAACAAATAGGAGAAACCAATCCAGTAGCTACATCCTACCTAACTGAGGGGTCATTATCAAGCATATGGAGTATAATCAGATACAAAACTAGATACGGTGCTCTAAAAACAGAAAGATTCACAGTGGATCTCCCAGGTCCTAGTGGTGAATAGGGCGTTCTGGAGTACTCCCAAAAATAATCTAATCTATTCTAACCTGCATCTTAAGATCCTTTATACAAATAGAGCGCTATGTAAAAATCGACCTTTCCTATTGGTCGATCCATCTCGTATTACAATATGTCTTCGTAATGTAATCAATTTGTGGCAGGAGCTCTCGTAGTCGAGAGGTATAGATGGTTGGTTCTCACCTGGACGGCCCGGGTTCAAACCCAGTAGCTTTTTTATTATTTTTTTAAGAGTATGTTTCTAAACAGTTTTTTCTTGATTTTGGGTATGTCTTGGGTTAGTTTGGGTTAGCACCTGGTTAGTTTCCTTTCCTTGAGCCCCCCGTAGCGAGCGAAGCGAGCGGATAGCCATCCGGATCGACCAATAGGAGAGGTCGATTTTTACATAGTGCTCTATTTGTGTAAAGGATCTTAATACGTTTCTAATCTACAGGTCAGAAAAGGACAACAGTATTAACCACGCCGCAAACTACGCTCTCGATGTTAGTTAACGGGTTACTAACACCCGTCAATAGAAATATGAATATTAACGTCTAATCACTAAAACTATACCGCTATAAGCAAGTAGATTTGTATGGCTAGTTGGTATTTAGTTTTATTTACCAGAGTTGCTAGACTGTTTGTGTTGTTTGTGTAGCCGAACTCGCAACCATTTCTTTTTTTCCAAATATTTTGTTCATTATATTTTACATGAAAAAATTGCATTATTATTAATATACTGACTTCGGTTCAGATAACGAAGGACAAGCGTTGCCATATGAATGCTCTGTTATTTGCTGTAGAAAATGGTGAACGAATGGTAAAATAAATTTTGTTAATTCGGTGATGGCAGGGCTTCATCTGAATTTCTCATGAAGAACACATACCCTTTTATTAGCCGTAGTGCGAGAAAGAGCGATGTTGTCTTGGATGGGCCACATTTTCAAACTTAAAGCTGACCCTCGCAAAGCCAAGACATTTCTGGCAACCTAGCTTCAACCAGAATTATATGAAACATTACTACTAATGCCTCATTGTAATTTTAAAAAAATATGTAATGAACTACATAGCTAATTTTCTTTTAAGTAACGTAGACAACGGTTTTGAAAAATAAAGTTATTTTACCAGCACTTTCTTCTTTGGGGGTATATCTTTGTATCGAGTCTCCAACGGGGCTGATTTTACTGCTATGGGGGAGAGTACTAGACCATTTTTTCGCTAAAGATTTTTTGGCTTTTGCCGTATGGATGTTCTCTATGATGCTCAAAAGTTTCGATTGGTCTTCTTTCGGTAAGGAGGAAGTTGCCTCTTGAAATACCTAAAATATAGAAAAATTCAACGTCACTGTTTTACATCAAAATCCTTCGTGCCAAACTAATGCGTTATTTGAATAACTTCTACTAATGTAATCCCTAGACTTATGTTTGGGCACGTACTCGAATCAGAGACAGGAGAGAGACGCGCAACTCAATATTAATGAATCATCCAAGAGAGAGAAAGCTACTATGCCTTCTTTATCTTACTCCAAGGGAAATGAGCGCAGATGGCGCACGAGATAGGCATGCCTCTTGCCCGTCAAACTCAAATGAACCATCTCTTTTTTTGTTTATTTCTTCAAAATTTCCCGGTTCAATTAAATAAATACTCACATATAATAATTCAAAATGTTATTTATTTAGTTTTGATGTATATTTTTCTTACAGACAATACGAAACAATATCACTAAAAGAAGTAACATTGTAAACCTGAATAGCCAAACAGACTATGATTCTTCCCATTTATTAAGTTTAATATAAAGATAATTGCACTATATAATGCTACTCTGGATTATTATTTCTGAGTAATCTTTCTCAAATGAGAGCAAAAAGAATCGAAAGTGGCCTAAGTTCATCTTCAACTGAATTACAAACGCAAATAATACCTATAAGGACAAAGACGTTGCCTTCCATCGAGCAACCAGAGTGAAATGCTTGCAACAAATTATCATAATAATAAATAATATACACTCTAATTACATTAAAAGTCAATCCTTTACAGCACAACGAAGCAAAGCGGCCATTACAAAAATGTCAAGTCGTCCACAGCGCGCGTCACTGTCATCGTTCTAGTGTAGCGTTATCAAATATTTTTTTTTATTCATGGTATATATTTTGTTCTTTAATCAAGCGTGAGTAAAAAAGAACATCTAAATGTATGTATAGAAATTGTAGGCAAATTCGCAACGACGGGGAAAGCGATGACTGCTCCATCTACGTTCATTACGTGAAATAAAAAGCGATAAAGAACAATAGACAAATTTACTGGGCCAGTAACCGATCTCTTCCTTGCCTCTGTCCGAATTTAAGAAACGTGGACAATGCGTTGCGACCATATACTTAAAAAAAATATACTGCTAAACCGTCATTTGGACAATGAGTGGAAAATGAAGTCAACACTAAAAGACGGGAATATCAATTTTGCATAAGTCTATCTTTGTCGTTCAAAAAGTTGTTTGTGCGCACGCTCTGTACGGAACGTTCTAATTGGTCCGTTTGTCGCGCATTAAACTGGCCGAGGCCGACCCCGACCACGGCCACTTATACAAAGCCAGGAAGCAGCAAATCTTGCCCTTCTACTACCTAGTGCTTCCTTATTAATCTTAAAATAAGACAATATGGTAAAACTGGACACAAGTTTATTAATTATAAAAATAAATATGAGAAATATAGACATGAAATAAAAATCATATCAAAGATAGAGATGAACTAAAGTTACGAGTAGTAGATGAACGGAATATCTGAATAACATAATTGTTTTGTATTATCCTTGTTGGCAGAGCTGTGATAAGTATTTAGCAAATGTACTTCAAGTAACAAGTATTAAGTAATTTAAATTCCAAATCTACTTACAATATTAAGTATAAGTATTTTACGAAAGTACTTGAAATATTAAGTATTTTACTTAAAACAAATAATTCAAGTATAAGTAGCAAGTACATAACTTAAAAATACTTAAAGTAAATTCAATATACTGAAGTAATTCTAAGTACTGAAAATATATTAAAAATACTGAAAGTACCTACTTTTAAAGATTCAGTATTTTGAAATACTAGTTACTTAAGTCATGTTTTAAGTATATATTAAATTAAAGATCCCCTCTTGAATTATCAACTTAAAACTCAACTCATCTGTATATAGCTTTGTATAAATTAATAAAGTATACTACTATTTCGTTTATACATGACCAATAAAAATGGCCATCCAATGTATAACATACAATATACAATGTATACTTGGTTTATTAAAATAATTGAAATCTTGAGTTTTACTCCGCGTTTTTGTTACATTGTTACTTGTTAGATGATGACATGATGATATAAATTATATATTTAAACTAAACTCGTGACTGGCACAGATGTTTTCATATCATCATGAATCATGACTATGGAGATCATGACTTACCAGAATCATTGTTTGTTGCTTGTTGGCTTCTTGCTAATATACGAGTAAATAAAAAAACTCATCTATCCATCCATATTTTAATATCTTTTTTATTCGTCGGAATGGGTAACATAAAGAAGTCAGTCATAAACGTAAAACGTAACACAACATAACATGAGAATATGAGTATGAGAATAACAACACAAGTACATAACATAAGTGGGTATTGTTTTTCAACAAGAATAACATTATTTTAAAGTAGGTATGTAAACCGAAATACATATTATTAGGATTAGGATATCGAATACTTTGAAAAAAAAAACACAAAATAAATAACTATATTTTATTACATTTGAAAACAGTTATCGTTGCCTGTTGGCAAGAAATTCATGAGTATATTAGTAAAACATTTCAGTGCTCAAGTACATTTGGTTTTAAATCATAATGTGTAGATTGCTTGTATATTTGAAAACAGTTATCGTTGCCTGTTGGCAAGAAATTCATGAGTATTTCAGTAAAACAATTCAGTGCTCAAGTTAGATAGTAAGTTTAATTTAAATGATGAGGCATAGAGTGCCTGTATATTGGGAAACATTTATTGCTGTAGTATTCGATAATAAAAAGAGTATCCCATTAACTAATTAGTGTTATCATACTTCGTATTTTATTTAATTAATTCACTACGAACAAGAATATTGCTGATTGAAATTATTTTATTATTCCATAATTTTGTAGACTGGCTAGTAAAATATAATATTCTAGGAGAGTTGCTACACTGGAAAAAATGCACATGCTAATTAGTAATACCAGTGTCATTTTCTTTTAGTGTGCAAGTTCTGATTATCTGGCGCTGTAGATACGAGGTCATATTAAAAAATAAGCGGTACTGCGAACCCGGTTTCAGATAATGAACAGAAGGTGAAGCAAAGGCCGAATTGACTGCAAGTAAAGGGTAAATCGGCGTTCATCACACAAGTCCGGCATCGGCACACGTTAGACGTCGTGTGTCGCAAAGATTTGACTTGTTTGAGCGTGTTTACTGTCATTGTTTACGTGTATACCGTCCGGGTAATATGAAATGCGAGTCCTAGCTTGTTTGGCGTTGCAGTATTTTTAATTAAATACTTAAAGTAAATATGTACTTAAAATAGTTTCAAAAGTACTTTAAGTATTTTCCATTTAAGTACTTACTCTTAAAAATTACTTAAGTATTTTCAGAAAAAACTTTATGTAGATTCTGATTTTTCAGTACATTTTTCAAGTAACAAGTAATACTTACCACAAAAGCGTTAATTCAAGTACAAGTACAAGTACTTTTTTTCAAATGTAATAAGTACATTTCTAAAAGTATCGTTCGTTCATAAATACTTTAAGTAAAATACTTAAAGTAAATAAAAATACTGATTATTTACTTCAAGTACGTTTTTGTACTGAGTACCTCAGCTCTGCTTGTTGGCTTATAATTTCCATTTTTGATGATATGTATGTATTAATAATATAAACTATGTGATTAGTTAATACCAAATGTGATTACAGTTAAATGAAATATGTAGCCCAAGACCAAAGCAGTTGCAAAAGGCACTATTTTACGTATAAGCATGGGCGTAGACAGGGAGGGGCCAGGGGGGGCCGTGCCCCCCCCCTGGGAATTTAACCGACTCATGACTTTTGTGTCAAAATTGGGCGTGGCCCCCTAAAATTTGCCACTACTGCGGCCTTGTCTACGGCTCGCCCCCCCTGAGAAAAAATCCTGTCTACGCCCATGCGTATAAGTATTCAAGTAGATTTCTCAGAGTAAAACGAGTCACAAAAAATAAAAGGTATATATAGTGTATCGTTTTTTTAGTTAGTTCACCTATTCAGTACCTACTCAAGCACAATCTTTTTAAGTAGCAATAACAGAATACATGATAAAATAAAATGATTAATTAGCTTAAGTCATGTTAAGTAAAACAAATATCACATATATAAATACAAAAAGCAGTGATTTTTCTATGTTGTATAAGTACTGTGAATAAAATGCAAAGCAGTTGTATGAACCAATAAATATTGCAACAGTAAAAGCAAACCGAACGTCTCGAAGCAGCTCAATTTTACTAGCTGTTCTAGACAGACACTGTTGAATTCTAATCTTCATGCAAGCCATTTTAGTAAAAATACAAGTACTTATCTAGTTAATTCGCCACATGAACAAGATATACGGCTTTCCGAAGAAACGGGATGCCGCTTGTGCTTGGAGGGCAAAGAAACAATGGAGCATGTTTTATGCTCTCTGGCAATGGAAAGAACCAGACAAAATATCCACCCCCAGACAGCTATTCGATTCCATGAAAAGGATTAAGCCTCTGGCCTAGTGGAATCTACAGATGTGAGCCACAATAGACCAAGGGTTGCCCAAATACACATACAATTACAAAATACAATAGTTAGTAAAGTTACAGTTCTATAGTTGATGTTATATCATCTTCATTTTTATTGCCAATCAAAAATATTTTGGCTTCATGAAGCACTTTATCTAAAGTACTTAATATACTCGACCCGCACGTACTGATAGTTTTATATCAGTCTTGTCCGAACACAATGTTTTTTTAATGAACAAATTGCCCACAAACACTTCAAGTCTTCTGACCGGACAGAAACACAGACATTTGCACACTTGGGTACCCTTCAGCTGGTTCATTTAAATAGAAAAAGGACAAGTTTCCTTTTCCTTTCAACTATCCATCCTCGAGTTCATTAATCTTGATATCAGCTTAATGTAGCGCAGTAAAAGATATTGCTTCATTTCGTTGTAAGTAGTTGCTCTATCCAAACTTTCAGCAATAGCCGAGGCAATAGCCCCGTTCCATTTCTCAACATTCAATCTGATCTTTCTGCGTTTAGTGTGGACATTCTCTTCATCAACTTTACTTAAATATGAAGGACATCTAGCTAGCTTACATGGAATCTCCCACAAGAAACCGTTTCGAAATATAATTATAATATCTACACGTTATAAAATAATTAAATAAATGAAAAAACTGACTGAAAAATATTAATGTAAACAAATAAATCGACCATCACTTTGGTTGTCGTATAGGTGGCCGTGCCCCGACCCGTGTTCCGTTTATCGATCCATCTGTGTTTTATTGTGTCGTGTGATTCGTATCGTATCTTGTGCACATTAAATTGTAATTTCAATTTAAAACTGTTTTTAGACATTTTTAGAGTGTTTGTGCTTTGAAAATAAACAGCAAATAAGCATATCCGCTTTAAAAAATAACCTCTGCAAGCGGCAATAATTTAAATCCAATAAACTACAGCCCATCAGGGGGATAACTTTATTGGCTGTTACATATATTTTCAACTAATCACAGAGCGTTTCTAACGATTGCGCAGTATGAACTTACTGAATGACAAAGACCGACTTATGCGAGTTTTAAATAGCTCCGTCTTTTAGTTGTGGCTTCAATTTTTGGTTTGGATTAGCGATATATTAGTTTATATATATATGGTTGCGACCCATGGCATTCTTTGCCCATGAGAGAGTGATGATGGGCCGAGCAGCCGAAAATAGCAGAAGAGATTACAGAGCAAGTAAAATACATAAAATCAGTTAGCGGTTGTAAAAGAACAGTTTGGTAACCTATTTAGTTATTTATTTGTGCTTTGTGCCTATGCGATATAGAAGCGGTAAGCGTAATTGTATGTGTTTTTAATACTATTATTTTGATTGCGCATAAATGATGCCGCTGGCGCTGCAATCCTGTGTCAATAAATCGAACAATTTTGTTACAAATGTGGTGAAGTGGTCCTGAAAGCTCAACGAAATATTTTAAGCCCGCTTGTAAGAAAAGCTTACGAGTTATATTTTGGTTGTAAAGTTGGAGATTAAGGTAAAGCAATACTTGCTCTAGAACCCAAACGGGCTGGTTAAATGTTACTCACAAGGCTATGAATTTTGGAATACCAAGGACTTGGTGGGAACCTCAGCAGAACCGCGTTGATGATTGCTAATCGTGGGGTTTTCTGGTAAAAGCAAACATAAAATTGACGATCCTAATATTCTCTCGGCCCTAAGCCTCCAGAAAAATACAAAATCGAAATAAGAACTTATCCAATCTTAACAAGGAATTAGTTTGCAACATGTCACCTAAGATGCATTTTCTTCACTTGTATTTGGAATTCTTCCCCGAGAACTTAAGTGCAGTTTCAGATAACCACGGAGAAAGATTCAAGCAGCAAATTGCTAGAAAAGCGGTACAGTGGAAAATGAACCACAAACATGTTGGCGAACTACTGTTGCATCCTCAAACGTGAAACAGCGACAGCGAATACAAACGAAAAATGACAACAAAATAATTTCTTTGTTTATATGCTTTGTATTAACTGGCAGGAACGCCAAACTGGTGAGAACAGTTTGACTACGGGGAGTGACGTCCTCGCCATTCCGAGTTTGCCACGGGATGTGACCCATCAAATCCCATCGTCCTCCTCAACGACTGGAGAACACCAAAGTGCAAAGTCTGGAGCTAATCACTAGGGAGTGATCGAATAAACCCCATTCTTACCCCTGCCAGACTAGAGACCACCAAAGAAATCAGTCTGGGGCCGATGCTTCCAGTGCAAGCGGCCATAGATGTTAGATGCATAGACCTACTCACATCGGCCGGTGAAAGACCACCCCACCAGAACTGGGAAGTGCTAAGTTTCTAGAGTCGATCTTGGTTGATTTTATAAACAAACAGGGAATGCTCATAGGCACCAAAAATTACCATAGGGCCTAGTTCTAAAGTGAATTTGTAAATAAAACAAATACCTTTAGCTTTATATGAATATTTTACCTGAAAACAACTTGAAGCTCATAGGTAAACAAACATAAATAATTTACAGTATGTAATGCGGACGATGCGAGAATATGAAGAAAGTCTGTTGGTGCTAGGTATCGACCTTGCATAGTATCATAAGAATAATACTCTTAAAAACTAAAGCATTGCATGAACAATTGTAATCCTAAACAAGTGTATAATTATAAACACAATCTTGCAGCCAAGTACACTTAAATGTTTTTTAATGTTCCTACGGAACCACTCAATGTGAGCTTGATTAACTAACTCTGAAATACAGTAATATGAAAGCAATAATAAAAGGATAAATATTACCTTAATGTCCACAATAAGCTACTATGTACAGTATATTCACCAATTGACGACTAAGTCTCTCCATAGCTTCTATAAACAATTTACTTCAACTTCTTGCAAATAAGAATGACTCAAACTGTAGTGGATTGAGAAGGTTATGCCGTTATATGCATATGGCAAGACATGGATGCCTTTGTAGAAATGCGGTTTTTTATACTCGCAAAAATGGATATTAAAACACGCTACGCAGGTAGCGTAGGTAGACTAAACTCCGTGTAATGGAATAGCACTTCTGAGAAACTTTATATTATAATAAAGCATAAAGGATATTGAGAGACTGATCTGAGTAAGTGAGTTTACTAACATGGCTTATTGCCGAGGGAACGCTTAGTACAGCGTCTTACTTTTGAGTGATTGATTGTAAACGAGTGAGTTTACTTATATGGCCCAATGCCGATGGAACGCTTAGTACAGCGTCTTCAGAGAATAGAATGCCGAATGCCAACGGGGACGCTTAGAACAACGTCTTAGTTGTAAGATCTTGAGAGATTGTAAGTTCTCAACACGTGAAAACTACATGGCATGGCGGACCGTCATGCCATTGGAGCGCGAACACAGCGCGGTTTACTTACTTGCGGGGTTGAGATAATACTCGATCGAGTGAATAGAGGTTCTTAACACGTGAAACTACCTGGCATTGCTGATGCCAGGGGAGCGCACCTTAGCGCGGCTTACTTGTGTAAGGGTCAAGACACTACTACTTTCTAGAACGTGAGAACTAGATCAACTCGAAGGCGTTGACTCCTTCCTTTCTGGCGGCAGGATGCATCACTTCGGAACTGGAAAGGGCAAATTATGTAGTTACATAATTTGCCTTTTCTAGTTCCGAAATGATGCATCTTCTCCCGGCAGAAAGAAAGGAGTCAACGCCTTCGAGTTGATTTAGTTCTCACGTTCTAGAAAGTAGTAGTCTCTTGACCCTCACACACAGTTATGTAAAACTTAAAATCAGCGATTGTCTAACATAAACTTATGCATTTTAACATAGACCTGGTCGAAATACGCTGGCTAGTTTTTATAAAATTCGATTATTAAAGATCGGAATATATGGACACGATGGTGGTTCCAGGATCAAAATATTCCGGAGTCAAACTCTCCGACCATTTGAATCTCCGGGCGCCAGGTGGCTCTGAGAGCCGCATTTCTCAGACAGCAAAGATACCGAACCAAATTGGAATGGATTTCTGCAACATAAGAGACCTAAATACAAACATAAATTCGGTACACCAACATCTACAATACACGTACTAGCCCTTACAGAAACACAAGTATGTTCTACACCAACAGTAAACTACCCCTAATCCTTGTTACGACTTACACAGCTGAATTAGACATAAGTTCGGAATATGCATTTTTGTCCGAAGCGACCTTTCAGGTCACCGCCAGGAAATACTCGAACCGAACAACCTTGACGTCATGTGACTCAAGTTCACCGCCAAGGGATTAACCAAGTTTATATGCTGTCTCTATCGCCCTCCGAGCGATAGAGCCTACCAAAGCTTTCTTACAACACTACCTACCACTTTTGACTCAATACAGGTCGATCACCTCAATTCAGAAATAATCGTTCTGAGAGATTTCAATGCCCACAACACCAACAGGCTCAAACATCATAACAAGACCGACAACGAAGGTAGAGAAGCTGAAGCATTTACCATCAGCTGCGGGCTTACTTAGCTGGTACACGAACCAACTCGAATCTCAGAGAGAGACGAATTCGCCGCCCTCCCGGATCTTTTTCTAACCACCAATCCTGACCAGCACACAACTACAGTTGGTCCGCCATTAGGTACTTTCGTCCACAAACTTATTATAACGGTTTGTGAATTGCCACTTCTACAGAAGGATCCACCTTTGTCTGGCAAAATCTGGCATTACAATTCTGCAAACTGGGACGATCTATATAAGGGAGTTCTACCTAGATTATCCTTGGCTCCACGTCTGTTTTGGCACTCGGAAACAGCAAGCCTACAAGTACTGGCAGCAAAATCAGACCGCAATTATTTTGTCGAAGCGAGAAATGAATGCAAACGTGTGAACGACGAAACTAAACACAAACACAATCAAGGGATCAGGAATAAGCTTATGCAATGCCCCAGTGGCGCCAGGAATTTCTGGTCGGTAGCAAAGGCAGTGTAATAACTTTACAAAAACGCCTCTTCCACCTTTGACACACGAACGTTGCCATCACGGCGACTACAGCCAAGGAAAAAGCAAACATGCTAGCCGAAATGTTTTCATCGCACTCTACCTTAGACGTCCCCCAAGGCAAGGCACTCCCCACCATATCGAACATCAACACTACCATGGCAGAAGTCAAGTTTTATCACCGTGATATTAGTGAAATCCTTAAAAGACTCTCCCCCCCATATCGAACATCAACACTACCATGGCAGAAGTCAAGTTTCAGCATTGTGATATTCGCAAAATCCTTAAAGAACTAGATACGCAAAAGGCATCAGGACCGGACGGAATACCTGCCATCGTGCTAAAGAACTGCGCCAACGAACTAACACCTGTTGTTTCCAGGCATTTTTCTCTGTCTTACGGAAAAGGGATTTACTCATCCTCTTGGAAAGTCCCTCGAGTGCAACCTGTTCCAACAAAAGGCAAGAAAACCACGCCCTCAAACTATCGCCCAATTGCCTTGCTTCCAATAATCCCCAAAGTCATGGAACGTGTAGTCAATCAGCAACTGCTCAAGTACCTTGAGAACAACAGAATAATCAGCGATAATCAATATGCCTTTCGCAAAGAGAGATCGACAGGAGATATATTGGCCTATGTTACTCATATATGAAGTAGGGCAATTGAGAACTACGGAGAGTCTCGAGCGATTGCGTTGGATATTTCAAAGGCATTCGACAGAGTTTGGCATGACGGACTGCGCAACAATCTGCCGTCTTTCGGACTGCCAGCCTCTCTCTGCAGCTGGCTTGCCAGTTTCCTTAAGAACTGATCTCTGCACGTTGCAGTTGATGGACACATCTCAGACACATTCACCATCAACGCGGGCGTGCCTCAGGGCGCAATACTTTCACCAACTCTGTTCCTCATCTATACTAATGACCTGCTGATCGAAACGAACAATCCTGTTTACAGTTTTGCAGATGACAGTACCCTTGTCTCCCACTTTAGATCAGAAAAACCCTTACCTGCGACCGAGACTCATCACCGCAGACAGGAGCAAATTACGGCAATAAATCAAGACCTGGAGAAAGTTCAAACTTGGGGCGATCGAAATTTGGTCCAATTTAATGCAGCAAAGACCCAAGCAGCAACATTTACCAAAAGGGCCAATACAGCGGGCCCTGACATCATTATGGCAGGATCGACCATTCCTTCATCCTCGTCAATCGGACTACTGGGTGTCTCGGCCGACAGCAACATGTACTGGCATGACCACGTTGCTAACATCACAAAATCAGCCTCCCAGAAGATTGGTGCACTATTTCGCGACAAAAACTGTATACACCGCAGCATTTGCTCTTGGTCTATAAAGCGCAAATAAGACCATGCTTAGAATATTGCTCACAACTCTGGGGTGCCGCACCAAAGCACACTCTAAAGCTGCTGGATTCCATTCAGAAGGGAGCTATATGCGTCTCATCGACGTCCCGGAGTTGACCCGGAATCTGGATAGTCTGGAACATCGCAGGCGTGTGGCCGAGATGTTCCTGTTTTACAGATACTTTCGCGTCAGATGTTCCCAGGATTTGGCCCGTCTCATCCCGCCCCTGAGAACGCCTGTCAAGAACTCCTTTGTCTGGCATCACTGTGGAACTCACTCCCCGGACATCTATTTCCCCCTAATTACAACCTACAACTATTCAAGAACTGTGTCAATAAACATATTCGGACACACACCGCTCGTCGAGCGGCATAGGATCTCCCTTTAGCGTGTGTGCCACTGCCAGAGTACAAATAATATCGAATAGATTCACTTAGCAAAAATCGTTTGATGTTTTTGGATCAAACGCAAAAGCCGCAGCACGGTAAAAAATTAGTTTTTAACCCTACCTGCAGCACGAGCAGTCTGTGAGGGGAGATTCAAAAAGTATTAGCTGATGCAAAATTATTTCCTCGGTTATTATTTGATACACGATATTTCAAAGGGCGATTAAGGTAATTTTTAATACGAGATTCAAATGTAATAAAGTTACACAAAATAGTAACATATACTAAATTCAAAAACATTATAAATATAGGTAATACCTATTAAAATAATTTATTTGACAGTTTGTAACTTGATTCATCTATTAAAACATGTATAAAGCAGAAGGTTCAAAGTACCTGAGAAATATTGTGGAAATTTAAATATAAAAAGGACAAATTAAGCTAGTAAAGTAAATTTATAGCTTCTTAAAAGTCTAAACACTTCATTACTCGCGCTACGAGTATTTCTCTCACATTTTCTGCGAAATCGTCAGTTTTCGGAGATGGCTTTGCGGACGGAGTTATCCTCCACTACTCTAGCTGACTTATTTGGCGTCCTCTTTAACATAGCCAATTAACCGGGTGCATTTCTCAAATGATTGGCTACATTTGTGAGAATTTCTCTCATCGCGCTACGTCTGCCGTAGTACTTTTAACATTGAAAATGTTTCTGTTTTGCTGTTATGGGGCATCAAATTGCGAAAAAGTGCATGCTACATTTGCCACACATGATGTCATATGCGTGATGAACTACTAACCCAAACTAACCAAAAGTAATGAAAAGCACCAAAAAGAACTAAATGTATCGGAACAGATTAAAAAAATTAAAGTAAAGTATCCGAACTTTTGCAGCTAACCAAAACTAACCAAATACATTAAAATTTGTTATAACGTATTGGATCCGGTTCAAATTACTAAAATAAATTGGAACTAACTGAAACTAACCGAAAGTTGAGTGAACAACTAACCAAAAGCACCAAAAACGCCTCAACCCTATCGGGCAAATTACAAATATTAAAGTAAGTTAAAATTAACTTAAATTAACCGAATTTTGGCGACTAACCTAAACTAACCGAAAACATTAAATTTGATTGTAACGTATCGGAGTCGGTTCAAGTGACTAAAATGAATTAAAACTAACTGAAATTAAAGAAATGCCTTTTTAACGTTATATTGTTTTTTAACATAATTATAAAAAAAAGGTACCAATATGAAGACCTAAAAAATTACCCTCCACTTGTTGATAGGATAATCTATTAATATATAACTAGCCATGACGTTGCAGTAGATAATAATTCGAACCTGTTCCGAATTGTTTTAGCCCATTCTTTCGCTTTTGCTTACTGTTAGTTAGTTTTGTTTAGCAGTTTAATTAACTTTCGGTTAGTCTCAGTTAGATCCTATTTATTTTAGTCATTTGAACCGACTCCGATACGTTATAATCAAATTTAGTGTTTTTCGTTACGTTTGGTTAGTCGCCAAAGGTCTGCTCGTCTTGGTTAGTTTTAACTTACTTTAATTTTAGTAACCTGTTCCGATACGTTTTAGTGCTTTTGGTTACTTTTGATTAGTTTTGGTTTGTCATTCAATCAGATTTCTATTAGTTTTAGTTGGTTTTTATATATCTTACCGGTTCAAATACGTTACGAGTGTAATTAATTTTAATGTTTTTGGTTAATTTTAGTTAGTCGCCGAAATTCGGCTAATTTAAGTGAGTTTCAACTTACTTTAATATTTTTAATCTATTTTGATTTATGGTTTCGCTTTTCTGGTTACTTTTGGTTAGATTTGTTGTTCAATCAACTTTCGGTTAATTTCAGTTAGTTTAAATTTATTATGGTCATTTGAACCAGTTCCAATAAGTTATTACCAATTTTACTGTTTTTGGTTAGTTTAGGTTAGTCGCCAAAATTCGGTTAATTTGGGTTAATTTTATCTTACTCCAATATTTTTTAATCTATTACGATACGTTTTAGCCGGTTTCGGTGCTTTTAGTTTCTTTTGGCTAGTCATTCAATCAGCTTTCGGTTACTGTCAGTTAGCTCCCAATTTATTTTACTCATTTGAAGCCATTCCGATACATTATAACCAATTTAAATGTTTTTGGTAAAATTATGTCAGTCGCCAAAATTAGGTTAATTTGGGTTAGTTTCAACTAACTTTAATATTTTTAATCTCTTCCGATAGGTTTAAGCCCTTAGTGCTTTTGGTTACTTTGGCTAGTTTTGATTAGTCGTGCAAACAACTTTTTGTTAATTACAGTTAGTTTCAATTTATATTAGTAATTTGAACCGATTCCGTACTTTATAACCAATTTTAATGTTTTTGGTTAGTCGCCTAAATTCGGTTACTTTGGGTTAGTTTCAGCTTACTTTAATATTTTTAATCTGTTCCGATACGTTTTAGCCCTTTTTGGTGCTTTTAGTTACTTTTGGTTAGTTTTTCAATCAACTTTCGATTACTTTCAGTTAGTTCCAATTTATTTTCATAATTGAATCGGTTCCGATACGTTATAATCAAATTTAATGTTTTTGGTTGGTCGTTAAAATTCCGTTCGTTTTGGTTAGTTTTAACTTAATTTAATTTTCGTAACCTGTATTGGTTACTTTTGGCGCGTTTTGGTTAGTCATTCAATCAACTTTCGGTGAGTTTCAGTTAATTCCAATTTATTTTAGTCATTTTAATCGATTCCGATACCTTATAAATCAAATTTAAGTTTAAGTAAATAAACTAACACGATCTCACACGCGTATGATGTCATGTGTCAAATGTAGCATGCACTTGTTCACGATTTGAGGTCCTATACCTACTAGGATAATAGAAACATTTTCAATGTTAAAATATAAGAGTTGCTTTAAAAACACAAAAGGTCATGTGAAAAATTCGCAATTATTAAAACATAAACGGATTTTTGCTCACGCTAGTAGTGACGGCCATTTAATTTTTACCGTACTTGTTTTCTTTTCTCACTATTGTCTTTATCGATATTTAGGTAAATAACAAAATTTTAATAAAGACATATTTGTTAAACCGATTATACGTGTAATTGAAAAACTGCTTATTATTAAAAAATTATTATAAATCTTAACTGATAGGGTCTTTGGGGCATCTAAAAAATGAAAATCCGTCACCTACTTTTGTAATACAATAATTATCCGCACAACAATATCTCGGCGTAGTAACGATCTTAATAATTATTTAATTCAACGCGACCCAACAGTACAGGATATCAAGGCGTTTGCACACTGACCGTAAATTCTCCCTCGTAGTGTAGCCACAACTGGCCGCGAACGAGATTGATCCGGATTCGCTTTGAAGGTGAAAACTGTCGGGGAAATTGGAAATTTATCTCGAGTGAACCTACCGTATATACTTATTTATACCGTGCCACTGCCATAAAAAAATTAAAAAAAATATCCTCTTTCTTTTATCAAAAATAAAGTATATTTTATAAAAAATGTTATTTAGTTTCTTTTAATTTTGGGAAACTCACTCTATTTTTTATAGTTTGGTTATATCGTATTCCTCTCCTCCTCTCTGAAAATCGTGGCGATAGGTAAAAATCAAGGTCATATTTGAAATCAGCACATTGAAATAAACAGAAATGAGCCAAAAAATATCAGGGAGTGACTAAAAGTTTCAAAATCCATAACAGTGGAACAATGTAGTCAACCAATTAATCAATCAATCGATAGTGCTTAATTGTTTAAAGATAATAAATCTTACTGAAGAAGCTAGAAAGAAAAAAAATGCTATCATGCGGTTTCACATAGTTCTTCTTTTGCTACTTCCATCGAATTTGGATTCAGATACTGTGTTCGCCTAAATCTTAATTTAGAGCACTAAGTACTTGTCTTTTCGAACATTGAACGTTCACCACCTATCTCTTCGAATCAAACGATGTTTTTTAATGTTAACTAATCAGAATTACACAAAGCATTGAACAATGGGTCGATGCACCAAGTGATTTACATCAAGTTGATTCCGACTCTTCTTTTGGTTTATAAGTATAAAATACCTTTTAAAAATTCGTCTTTTCATATCAACTTACACTGAGTTTCTGCATCGCAGCCATTGTTTTAAGAAGATCGCCACCACATCTATGTTGACCTGCTCGATGTATCTTAAATAGTATAACAGTAAGAGGGCTGTTTGCTTTAAGAATTTCATGTTGTGGCGTTTCCATATAACTGTTTCTAGTATCTGGAATATAAAGCACCACGAATGTTTGGAAAATATATTCTAAATTGTTGTACGAAGACTTAAAGCTATGTTCGGCTATGTCAGTTGCATTCATTATGTGAAAGTTACAAGTGGTGTAAAATAGATATTTACCTTGTAAGAATGTAAGGCAAAGTATTCTAAATCGTAAATTTGTTCAAAAAGACTTACATTAAATATTATGACAATGTCGTCTATTATTTTTAATGTTCCAACAATAACATAAGATTGTGTCCTTACTTAAATTGGGGATCGATAAAAATTAATTTTAACAGGCTAGGTTAGCCAGGCTTACTGGCTAGCCCATTATCACACTACCTTTAATAACATTGGGATTTAGAATGCAAAAAAATATATATAGCCCTCAGACACTTATTAAAATAAAAATTCAATAATGCATAGTTTTTACTAAAGTTAAAAATGCCTTATTGTCACGAATAATTATTGTGTAACGCTTTATTCAGCAATAGTTATGGAGAATGCAATTTTGTCATTTAAACTGATAATAATCAATTAAAAAAAAACAATTTATAGAATACTTTTACTCGGTCTTCTTACAAGGCTACAATCAAGTATTTCAACTTGCTATAGAGTGATTAAAAAAATAACAGAAATAATATGGAAATGAAAGAACCTCACCTTCATTTAAAAGCGAACTGAAATAGTTCCGCCCTGGTAACGTAGTTCTTCTCCTAATAGACCGTATCTGTCTCCGTTTATCACTCCAAGTTTTGCTACCACAGCTCTCCAACTCACTTTCCTTAGTATAAGACGGTAACGACAAAATATGTCTATAAACCTTACCCCTATCCTGTACAAAAACTAATCTCAAAGTATTCCTTTCTACCATCCCCAACATATCCCGAGCCCATTGCCAGTTTTTGTTAATCGAATCCATAAGTCCTTGGGCGGGCGTAATGTTTCCAGAATTCACTAAGCTGCAAAACGAACCTAAGGCTTTTATTTCGTCGCTCTTAAGCCTCTCCTTGACCTGTTCCAAGTGGTACGAAACGTGGTAGCTGCTGGAAAAAACGTTATTCAAATACGGCCTCAGAATAGGGGCGAAGTATTTCTTGTTTTGATCCATGGCCTTGTAAAGCCACTTCAAAATCACTTTGACTAAAGTCAGGTCGTCGTGCAGTTCCGTTGGATTTTTCGAGCAGACGTCTTTATCTTTTCTTATCAAATCTATCAATTTAGAGACATAATCGCTATAGTTGGCTCTAATTTTCGCCTTATTTTTGACGATGTTGGGGTTTGACATAGACAGATATTGGTCTCTGGCTTGGTCTAAAAGGGCCACCAAGACAAAAATAACGTCTTCTAAGGGGTGGACTTCTGGGTTGTCGTCTTCGTCCGTTACGTCATTTAACGAGGCATTATTGTGAGGCTAAAAAAGATGATTTTGACATAATAAATAGAAAAACAATGGTTAAACAAAAGTTGCATGAATTTTAAAGGAGTAAAAAGCATGTCAAACTAAAATTGTCTTTTTTTATTAATTAGGAAAACATCTATATTTTCAATTTCCTAATTTTACAAAAAATTCTGTAAATCTTTCATATCCTATTCGTTATGTACAAGAAGCGTTAAGTGACATCAAATGTCATTAATCGAACCCAGTAGCATTTTTATACATTATCAAATATGATAAGCGGTCACTCCGTCGTTCTAGCGCCGAAATAATCGCGAGAATCGAAAAAACTGAGATGGTAGTTGGATAGGGAATTTTGAGAAGAAAAACTCTCTAAATGCTTCTCTGTTTCGAAAATGTCGGAAAAATGGACTTTTCAGGGGAAATGTAAAAAAACATTTATTTATGGGCTTACTATTACTTGACACTTTGGATGTGATAATACATTTTATACAGGGTGAGCTAATTAAATGTAAACTTTCTGCCATTTCGAGATTTGACTTGAGAGCACCTAATATTTTATTACTGGAAAACCGAATAATCTGGATTAACCAAACTTTCGTACCTTAATGAGGAAACAGAACATACCAAAAAATCGCATCAATCCTATCGAAAATGCTAATTAGTGCTTAATTTGAGTTTCAGTTTAAAAAGTCTACTTTGAGCGTTGTGATATTTAAAGGAATACGTCTTTCGACATGCCTTTCAGGTTAAAATATGTTGTATACATTTTAATCTTTATAATATTGCTTTGATCCTGATAATGGAGTCAGCCATTTTACGTGGTTTAATCACGAATAGTATACTTACGATGTAGTAATTAGAAAATTATGTCTGTTTTGCGTAAGAGATGGTTTTCAAGAAATTGCATAAGCCCACATCAGGACCGATACCCCAACAAATTCTTTGTTGTGAAAATGACATGAAAACTAAAAGAGTGGAAGATTATCGAGCAAAGCTCAAGGAAACACCGAGGAAGCGAAACAACATTCCTCTACACTAAGCATGCTTTTAAGATTTTACTCTTTTATGGATCTCGTCGTTGGTGTGTTTCCTTTAAAACTAAAGGACCACCGCAGTCACCTTCGAAATGAAGGACTGTAGACTTGTTTCCTTGAGCTTTGCTCGATAATCTTCCACTCTTTTAGTTTTCATGCCATTTGGCGATAATTTTATTGCTGGTGTATAGTTAAGTTGTCGGTACCCTGACGAGCTATGGGTGGATTCTTTTCGTAGTCCACCGAGGAAGCGAAACAACATTCCTCTACACTAAGCAT
>MU182104.1:320002-352438 GCA_016904865.1 Pissodes strobi | reverse complement strand
AATGAAAACTTAATAGTTCTATTAATAACTTGCATAATTAATACTTACATCATTTTGGTCAATGCGATTATTAATCAAATATTTAGAGGAAAATCTCGAATCAATTTGAGCTGCTCCGCACAGTAACCGTTGCACCAGTCTTTCGGTCACGGATTTTGCTAGCAAAATCGATTTTTCTAAAAATAAAGATGAATTTACTGCAGAATATGCGAAATAAACCTAGAGGGTGAAAATTACTTATTTGTAGTTCGGTATTTTTTCATGAAATATACCAGTGAAAGCAACGTGATAATGCATTAAGGCTTATCCAGAATTATTTTCAAGTTTGTGACAAATTATATCCTAAAAGATGCATTCCCTTGATAGGGTCGTCCTTATACGAAAATTGTTACCATCCCTACCAAACTGCGTGCAGAAATCATGCAGCAAGTCATCGGACATTAAAGAGTGTAAAGTATTTTTCGTTACTTTAAGTGGGGTATAGCTTTATTTTTCCAAGTCAACAAAACGTACACATGCTTTGGACTCCATTGTCCACAAACGATTGCCCAAAGTAGCTCCTACTAGGTGGAACTATAATGGAAAACTGGTGCTAAGAGTCTCTGAAAATCGTGAATCACCGATTGAACTATTTCAGAATATAATAGAAAATAAAGAAACGTGGGACTCTGAAGCAATAAATAGTTCTAGGGTATTTTTGGACTGTTTGAAAAGAGATTTTAAATTAATTATTTTTTCCAGAAAAATTCCGATTCTCGTACAATGTTATTTATATATTACAAACTAAGACAAATGATATTGATTTTTGCTTAAAAAAATGGAGAATTTGAGGTCCATGTTAATGCAAAAAATAGATGGCCATTTTGGGAGAAAACGACGGCTTCTTTGAACAGACAGGTTGAGAGATGTTCAAATATTATACAGACGCCCCTTTTATGAATTAATCAATGAACTTCAGCAACAAATAAACTATAGATTTAATGGTTTAAATGCCTTTTAAACCATTAATTCCAGAAGATAAGTTTAAGTATCTTCTTCTTCATTATGGCCAATTCTTCGACCGAGTGTTACTGCTGCTAACTAATGCAATTGTTAAAAGACAAGAAGCTGGAAGATGACTACACTGAAGTGTCGAAATTGTGTGAATTAGTATTGACAATACCTGCCACAAGTTCGCCAGTAGAAGGCATTTTTTCAACACTTAAAGGTATAAAAAAAATTCGTAAGAAACTCAACGGGCAGGAAAGACTTTCGCAAATATCGCTATTGCGCATTGGAAACAAACTTCTTCGAAATATGTCGGAACATCCATGTTTTTATGATGACGTCATTGACGAATTTGCAGAAAGTGATCGAAGAATCGAATTCATTTCATTGAGTGTGCAACAATGAGGAAGTTTCATAAAAAATTTTTATTGCTTATTTCGATAGCTCCTGAAAAATAAGTGGATACATGTTTTTTATTTTTTTTATATGTCGAAATATGAGGCAAATAAAACGCCTTGAAATGTGCTTATGAAGTCGCAATACACATGAATTTTTACGTCGCATCATTCTTAGTATACCTATACTATTTATTCAAAACTAAAAACTGGCATAGCTCTCGTAATAATCATCTTTAGAGGAAATAAAAAAATACGTATCGATTTTTTCTCACTGTTCTATAAGTTTTCAATGAAAAATAATCAGTTCAATTTTTCAGGAAACTTCCTCATTTGCCATTCAAGGGGGCTCCCTTGTTTTGTTAACGACTTTAATCACTTTTGGGTAAACATTGGGGGTGGCCTATCAATTTTTTCCGCTTTCGCCGTGGTAGCCTTCGGCGCGGCGGCGGAGCGGGGCGCCTGCGGCGGGTTTTTTCTTTTAGCACCGAATTCCGCGAAGTGTCGCTGCTTCCCTTTCTTAAAATTTCACCACACGCCCCTGAAAGAACCAAAGCTGACCAACACAAGAAGCATTTCATCAAGTGGGTAGTGCCTTCGTGAAACGACCAATCATAATATAAGGCTGAGAGATAAAGCGCGAGAAAAAATCTAAAAACCAAAATATGCAGGGTGACAATCTGAAAATTTACAATGGCTATTTTTTACACTAAAGATACGGAAATAAAAATTATATCCCACCCTTGAAGCACATCCACTTAAAAATCTTAAATGTCACTTTTTCACTTGTGCCACCTCTCTCGAAAGCTTATCAAAAATGCTTTTCAGCAATACCAAGATTAATGGGATTTTAGCCCAATTTTGAGGAAACGTTTTAAAACTGGCTTTTGCAAAATCTGGCAAAAAATATTAGAATATAAATCCCAGTGAATGAGAAAAAATTCCCCATGATTTAATTAAAAAAATATTGTAGTGCTAAAATGTTCTATTTTTTGTTGCAATAAGGCAGTTTTTTATCGCTCTTTTTTGGCAGAATCATCAATAATACATGAATCTTTTAAATCATTTAAAGTTTAACGTCCTTGCTATTGCCGTCCCTTGTATCGGATTTTGTTTTCTTCGAATTTATCTATTCGCTAATGGAGCAAAAAAAGGTTTTTCCCATGGTGCTGAGGGTATGTGCTATTTAAAAACTGTCATTGCTTTTTAGTGAAAGACATTCTAAGAGATTTGGTCTCAAAAATTTTAGGAAACGGAAGTTTTCAAACTGACATCCTGTATACATAACGAGAAATGTTTGCAAATAACGCTCAGACATGTGGATCATATTTCTATTTTTTGCATTAAATATTTCAATGCCGCCTGATTCTTAAATGAATAGGAGCGGATTGAATAGGGATAGGGCCCCTTCAGTGCTGGTTTCAGGGAGTAAATAGGCCAATCCTCTGCTACTCATTTAATACTCAAATGACATGACAATAATAAATATGTTGTAGGTGTATTTCTCGATCTCAAACGTGCTTTTGAGATCGAGTTTTTATTACACAAATTGCAAACTTATGAAATTACGGGTGGGAGGTGGGGTATTGAGCTGGTTTAAGTATTATATTCAAGGAAGAAGGGAAAGGGTACGATTAATCATTCATCGGGGGAGGCGGATAATGAGATAGGGGTTCGGCAGGGATCTATTTTGGGATCGCTTCTCGTTATCCTTTATTTCAATGATATTGAGCTTTTTGTCAAATGTGAATTCATTAATCTATTCGCGGATGATACTTTTTTGGTATGTAGCGATATTAACCTTGATAGAGCTGTTCAGTGGCGTAGCTAGAAATGTCGGCGCCGGGGGGCAAACCTATCCGCTGGCGCCTAAAATAACCTATATTTTGTGTAATACGCAAATTAATCAAAAAATAATGCATCATAATATTAAACGTATGTTTTTTATTAACAGGAATATAAAATATATAAACGGCAACCACCGAACAGGTACATACATATTGAAATATAAACGTAAACTAAAAATCTGTAAACTTAGAGAGTCTTTCTTCGGATTTTAGCGACGCAAATTGATCGATTATTTGATCCAAATTAATTTTTTGGTTGGTTTACAATTCAACACTTAATGATTAACTAACTAAAACTCGCCGCTATCCCCTATTTATATACAACCTAAAGTCTATCACGAATACTCGGGAAGAAGCGAGGCCACTCTATATGATTCTCGATCGGGGCATCTAGAGAATTCCACAGTTCCTGAATCTTCACGGCCGGCAATGACTCATGCCTAGACGCGGCAAGGCCTATAGGGTAGCACAAAAACATTTGGATGGTTGCTAGCCGTGACAATATATATTTTGGTCTTTGATTGTATTATAATTTAATTATTGCTGTTCTCGGTCTTTCTGTTGTAGCTAAAAATGCGCCCACTTAGATTGGTTAGTCTAGTTACCCTGGATTTCACCCACCACCCAGGGTTCCTGGATCAAGGCCAGTGTAATCTGCGTTTCGTCTAGGTGGCGACAGAGAACTTCCGTCGCCGGTCGCAGCCCGGCTATGATGCAGATTACCCTGGACTATGCTGACTGAACCCGCCATTGGGTTGTTTTTAGTATTGGTTCGACTGATGAACTCTTCCATTTGCCAGCTCAGGGCTATCGATTTCGATGTCCTCTTTTAGAAGGGCATCCTGGTCCACTGGGACAGCGGCATAAGTCGTTCCCGATGGCTCAGCTTCAGTGTCCATAGGCTCCTGAGTTGGTTTCCTGATATTGGGGTCCTCAACAGAGGGTGCCCCGGCTTTTGACTTTTCAGGCCGTACTCTAAGTACGAGGGGGGGTGAAGATGTAGTTCAACCTCATCGATTTCGAACTTAGAGTGGCTTCGGTGTCGGAGACGAGGAGCTGGCCTTTCGGCTCATTTTTGGCCTCATGGTGGGATACCACTTGCTGATGTTTAGCGCCGGGTTCTGTCCTGCCAGGCTACGAAGGATAATCTCTTTCTCTCCGTGGTCAGCGCCTGCCTCTAGGGTGATCCAGAAAGATGCATTCGTGAGCCTTAGCAGTCGATCCACGCGAACGACAGCAAGGGTCGCGTTCTCCCAGGGCTTCAATTTGCTGGTAGCTTCCGTTAACCATCGCAGCGTATCGTCGTCTTCGCAGACCAATCTGATGATTTCACCGGAGTGTATTCACGAGCAAAACGCTGGCGGCTTCGAACTCCTGGCAGATGGTGAGAGTAAAATTTTATCCAGCTCCTCTGTCAGCAGGTTTTTAATGAGGGCCTCCCTCTCTGACGGAATTCTTCCGTAGGGGTTGTCCTTGTTAATTATGATATCTCTGAGGTGACTCACGGCTGCATCTTTGTATTCTGTTGGGATCGCTTCACTAGGTCCAGCACCATGTTTAACCCGCTTGAGGGGCTTGGGCGTGGATTCCGAGGCGGTTCCCGACCGGTTGCGTTTTTTGGAAGGTGTCACGCCTTGCGGGTGCACATCCTTCCGTGACTGGACACTGCCAGCTAAGGAAACATCTCTACACAATGAGATTATACGAGACACCTCTATGTAGAGGCTGTGAACTTGAGGACAAAACAGTAGAGCATCTGGTCTGCGATTGCGATACTGTTTCGGAACTAAGGGAATCCATTTTGGATGGTCAACCGTGGCTTTTCTCAGAACATCCTCCTCGAGCAACATCGCCGCCTTTTTTACAACACTAGCCTAGGCGATGGCTAAGATTATGTATTGGTTGACCTAGGTAGGACACACAGGGGGTACAATGGGGCCTAAGTGCCATGGCCTTTCAATGCCACCCTCTCACCATTTCCAGATTCCAGATTATAATTTAATTAATTAAAAAAGTCAGTTAAGCTCATGAACATTGTTAGCATTAGCACATTTATAAATTCGGACCGGCGCCTAATTTCTCTTGGCGCCGTGGGGCCTTGCCCCCCCATGCCCACCGGGAGCACTGGAGCTGTTCAGAAGCTGAATTTAGTTTTGGCGGAAACATCGAAATATTTATCAGCTAATAAATTAAAATTGAATGTTAGTAAGACCAAAGGCATGACTTTTACAACAAAATATCTGTTTCAGGAAATATTAACTTACAGGTTGACTACGAGGTTGTTGAAATTGATTGTGCCATATGTTAAGTTATTTAGGCTGTCAGTTTGATTTTTGCTTAAGTTTTGGGGAATTCATTAAGTACATTCAAAAAAACGGTCGCAAAAAACACTATTTCTTTAGTAGAGTTTCTAGTAGTTTATCATTCCAAACAAGAATTTGTGTCTATAATACTATTATTCAGCCTCACTTTGACTTTTGTGCTTCAGTCTTATATATATTCAATATGAATCAAATGCAAGGGCTTCAAAAACTTCAACACCGAGGTATGAGAGTAATCCTGGGAGCTAAGAGAATTTACTCTTTAACTATGTTCTTTGTATATAAAATTATTAATCACCTGGCACCTCAGTATTTTGATCTGGTCCCATTATTCAATTATTGATTTTTACTATTGCTTAAAACCATAAAGGAGGAGGTTGTATATTAGTTATTAATTGACCACTTTTATTGAACCGTATTACTATAGGGTAGCGAGATTATATTTATAGGATCAATTTAATTTTTTTTTCATTTTGATTTGCTTTAATAATGCAGGTGTAAATTGCATTAAATATGACAAATATATACAGCATTTTTTATATTAATTTTAAGCATTCATCCTTTCACACATATAACTAATATTACAAACAGGTTATCTATAAAGTGACTATCTACTGAAAGTTCTTGATTTTGTGTTTTAAACCGAGTTTTCTGTCCTTAATTAATTTAATACTTTTATTATTCTCCAACTTAGCAACGCACAGTGGTTCTAAATGCAAGAATGTGCCGCATACGGCTCAAAAATTATATTGTTATTACCTCAGTTTAAATAATATCTTTTGAAAGGGCCCCGATGAGCTATTTATCGTTATCTTTTTTTTATATGCTTATCTGTTTTTTTGATAATTTTAGCGTTTTTGTATATTTAACTCGAGTTTTAGCTTGCAAATTTCGTAGTGGCCAGTGATTGTTTTGTTTTGGTGGCTATTTAAATAGTTGATTATAGTTGACATAAAATATATAATCATGGAAAAAAGAGATCACGAAAGTATTTCATATTGTTAAAGCCAAATATTGCTTAAATTAAAATATCTAGAGAAGAACGCCGAGGCACTCAATCATTTTTTGTGTGAATTTTTTGGGACACCTTAGGTACAATTTACAGTGAGATTTGGATACGCAACAACCCGCCGAATATTTATTTTTTTACGTTAAAGTTAATCACTTTCTTTTTTCAAAAAGATTACTTTTGTAATTTATTGTAACTTCTTTTAGTTGTTACTTTTACATTAAGGTTTCAAATATTTTCTTAAAAATGTCTGAAGTCGAGATTATCGATGATATATCAGCATGCTTGGAAGAATCCGGCATTAATTTCAATTTAACGCACCAGCAAGATGTATTGAAAGATATGATTAAAAATTTCATAAAAAAATGGGCACAAAAATGGAGAGATTGATGTTATTCTTGGGCAGTTTACACAAAATAATGCATCCTGGTTGGCAAAAAGACTTTTTACCGACGAAAATATTCATGAATTGTTTGATGTTCCTGAACCATTTGCACCTGGCCGGGGCCCCTCTAAAAGAAAATGTTTTTCAGATTTATCTGCATCTCAGAAAAAACGAAGTACTAAAGGTAAGTCAAGCGATGTAAACATATTTTTATGATAACTTAAAAACAAATTTTAGATATAAGAGATAATTATTGTTCAAAAGCTCTGACTTACGCAGCGATATCTGTTCTCAGAGAAGATCAAAAGCTGATTGTGCAAAAGCTCTTACTATTGCTGTGGAATCCCCAGAGGAAGTACTGTTGGTTCCTAGTCAAAAGTTACCCAAATCTTTTTCCTCTAATGAAGCAATAGCATTGTTTATTATAAACGGAAAACCAACAAAAGCACAATATCAAAATATGCGATCTGCCACAATTTGGAAAAGTAAGTACCAATTATTTTTTAGGTTAAAACATACAACAATTTTATGTGCGTTTTCATTTTAGATACCAGCATCTACCCTTCATGTCATGAGATAATGAAATACAGAAAAATGAGCTAACCCAATTGAAGATCCAGACGATCTTACAGAAATTGAAGCAAAGGTATTACTCCAAAATCTCGTAGACATAACTGTCGAACGAATTTTGGTACATATCTCTGATTTAAATCGACCATGTGATATCTTTTAATATACAAATGGGGTATGGATGGTAGCAGTGGTCATCCAGAATTCAAACAAAGATTTATTGATTCAAATAGTACAGATTCAACTGTATTCTGCACTAATTTGGTACCTCTTTTACTGCACACTACAATTAAACTAAACAATTATGTTGAAGTTATTGTACGACATGAATTCCTTTTTACTATGGTGGATGGAAAAATAATAAATGCAATAAGCGAAAATAATGCGACTTCGGTAAGGATTTAAGACCTTCATCTCTCTTTTAGGTTTTACGCTTCTTACTTCTAGAGATGTTCTGCTTGTCATGCTGGTCCAAAAACTTTAAACGAGATACCACAGAAAAATATTACTAAGGATGTATTTAAATTTGGGATATCTCCACTTCATGCCAAAATTAACTGTATGGAGTTTTTACTTAGATGTGGATATAAGTAAGTACCTATTGCTTTTTTAGAGAGTAACTATCATTACATATTTTAAACTTAATTTTTAGGCTGTCTGAAACAAAAAATGGACAGGAAATAAAAAAGCAAGAAGTTCAAAAAAGTATTAAAGAAAAAACTGGTTTAATTATCGGCAAACCAAAACCTGGATTTGGCATATCGCATGATGGAAACACTGCGCGAAGATTTTTGAAAAATTTGAAATTGACATCTGGAATTGTAGGTATTGAATTACCTGTCATAAAAAGATTTGCAAATATTCTCGCTGCTATTTCATGCAATAGGAAAATTTCATGAGAAGCCTACAAAAATATGCCTTTGAAACTGCCGAGCTTTTGCGTAAGATATTTCCACAATTTAAGTTTTCCCCAACAGTACATAAAATTCTATACCATGGGCGCGAATATCTGGCCAAGTTTCCTTCCATTCCATTAGGTAATTTTCTTTATATTTTAGTTTGTATTTTTAGGAAGAATTTTAAAATACGGTCAAAATTTGAATTTGGTTATTTTTATTAATTTATGTTGTAGGTGCTCTAAGTGAAGAACCTCAGGAAGCCCAAAATAAGGATTTCAAAAAATTTAGGACAGATTTTTCACGGAAAATATCTCGTAAGGCTAATTTGCAAGATATTTTTAATAGATTAATATTGACTTCAGATCCTCTGTTTTTCCACATTTATCAAAATTTTCCAAAATCAAAGCTATCGAAGAAAAATGAAAAAGATCTTTTGTCCATTGACATATTAAATATTGCGGCCTGCATCGACAGTGACATAATGGCACAGGGATATGAATCCAGTACGGACGAGGAATCGAAAGAAATCGATAGCATTGCGGATGATGGAAATGATTCAAATATTGAGTTTGAAGATGTTCTTCTTTAAATAATAAAATTATGACCAAATTATAATTCGTGTACGTTTTTTTATTCCTTACAGTCTTACGTTTAAATCAAAAATCAAATACAGTCATACCCAGTAATACAGCCTTACAAAAAGAATCTAGCGTTTAAAACTCAATGCGGCACTTTCTCTCATTTCGAACTGCACTGTGCAACGTTCACACATTGAGCCTTGACTCTGCTTTACCTGTATCTTCAACTGGGAGAGATTTGACCTATTTTCATTCCAACGTACCTAATTTTTGTTTGTTTTATGGAAACCATAAAATCCCGCTTTCACCTTGATTGCAGGAATTATTCGACCAGGATCCGCCATCTTACGTTCAACTTTCCAAAGGGGACGCTATCTTTTTCTTTTCTTCAATTAACTACTGCAAAAATGCCTAAAAAGAGGTCTTTATCCAAGCTTGAACAAAGATAACTGAGATGCACCAAATATTCTTCAATATCTGTGCAAACAAACTAGGAACATGCCTAAAGGAATGACCTTTGATGCGAAAACGTACAAGTAGCAACGTTTCGTTGTTGTTCGAGTGAGATTTTTAACTACACTTTTAGAGGCTAGAGAGCGGTATCTGGACCGATCTAATACACAAAAATAACTAACAAAATGAGCGAAACACTAATTAGTTGTCTTAAACAGGACTAGGACAGGGCTAGATGTTTTTCGGCGCGAAAATCTAGGAGAGCTGTGACGAGACAGATCCTACGAGGCTGATTATTTTCTAAGCACTAATAAACCTAATTTATTCTTCTTCTAGCTACCGCCTGGCGGCAAAACCATATAAAAGTTGGGGGGTGGCGCTAATGCCGAATTCATTTGAGATTGAAAGGGTAGAAACGGGCTTCTTTCTTTATTTGACACATTATTGTGTACACAATGCTGACGGAGACGGAAATATATTGAATTGAAGCAATTAAGAACGATTTCCTTTATGAGTGAAAAGTTGCTATATTGTAATCTATTATACTGACAGTACCGGTGCAATGAATACTGACAGTACCGGAGTAATGAAGAACTGAAATATGCTGAATTAAATGCACAAATTTCCATTTACCTGGGGTGGAATAAATATATTGGTGAATTAATTATGGCTAGTTCATACTACATACATACAGGGTGTTTTTACCAAGCTATACGGTGTAAAATGAAAGTTATACACGTGTTGGTGTGTTTCCCCAACATGATCATTTGGTCAATTTTAATAGAAATGTACATAGGTAGGGAACATGATATACTCATGATATACATAGCTATACTAATTATAAGAGCTCTATGAAGCCCTTATTTTTTAACGGCTTTCAGGATTACAATCATCTGCCACCTCAAGTAAAACTATATCGAATTCTCTCTATTTTTAAGTATAATTTAGAATTTATATGTATGTATAGAATTTCATTTGGTTTATTTAAGTAATTTTTGATCGGTTGTACCTAAGCAAGATTCAGACTTTATAAGAATCTATAAAAATATGTATATTCTTAGGAATCTGAAACTGTCTACCTACTTATTTCCTTAGTTGCGAATTGTTAATGTGTTGTATATTAGGTTTTTTTTACCTATTTCAATAAAGATATTTTTATTTCATTCCACATATCTATGTGTCTAATTTTGCTAATTGTTACAAATATATCAAAGCGTGTACCAACTTTGTTATTTTTAATATTTGAATTCCTGGTTAAATTTTATAATCCCGAGGTCTCTACTGTAATTTAAAGAAAAACAAAGTTGACACTTGCACTGATTTTTGAGATATCGTGTATAATGGAAAATATTTTAAAAATAGAACGAAATCGAAAAGAAAACAATCTGTATTTATAGTGGTATTTCCTGACTTTTCACATATATAAACAGGAAGGATGACTAGCAATTTTTTGCTAAACTGTCTTAATTAGTCACAGTTTTTAATAACGTAAATCCCTATAATGCGTCAATTATTTCAATTTTCTATGTAGCGATCACTTGTATTCAATTTAAGAGCTACTAGTACAATCTAGAATTTTATAAGACAGTATCACATTTAAATGAATTGTAACATCCAAATAGTTGCCTAAGTTTATTAAATATTCTTATTCTTGATAAAAATATTCTTATAAGTCGCGAATAAAGCAACATTAACATTTTTTATTATGACGGGTGTAAAATTAATATTTATAAAAATTTATTTGTTACAAATTATCCCCCAATTCTTTCTAATTTACTACCAAGAATGGACACAAAAATAGCTCAAATCTTATGTATGGATACTAACTCAAAACATTATAATAGTTATTAGAAAATTAAATTATGTACATAAAAAGGCAAAACTAAACAAATACACACCGAGGAATAATCAATTGATTTTTACTACCTGTACTTTCAAGTAGGTTTTTACATACCAGCACTATCTAAACATTTTTTGAAGCAACATGAACCTATGAGCTCCATAGATTTCACGGTATTAAATTGTCAAACTAAGCAATAATAACACATAATATGTAAATGGCTTCATAAAAATCTGTACTTACCAAAAGATAAATTGTCAGTAGAGTCATTCCGTTCCAGTCGCTTGTTGAATATAAAATTCATGTTCTGCAACTGATCAACACAAAATTTCAGCTTAGCATTGGGTAACACCAGTTCCTCCATTTTCTTAAATTTGACGCTCTTAGACGACTTCTCTTTGCTCGAAAACATTTCAAAACTGAAAAATCATTATCTTTTTTTGAAGAGCTGTAATCGGCGCCGGTCTGGACAGTACTGAATTTAATTTTTAGTATATTAAAACGATTTCTTTAAAGGTTTATGGACATGTATTTCTATTATTACAAATTATATGTAAATTGTAAATAAACGCGTTTAGGAAGCATCTTCCCTAAAATAACACAATTATAAATGTGCCTGAGTTAAATGAAATAAAGGTCGAAATAATCAACGGGGCCCGATTGATTACTCGCTGACATGATGCGGTTCAATTGCCCAATGTTAATATGTTATTTTGTATTTCAGTAATATAGTTCAATGGCTTTGCAAGCATACCAATTTTCGTGATATTGGGTAAAATAACTAATGATGGACGTATAGTTTCAGAAATATGGAGATATCTGTAAAATCATAAGCAAATATTTTAGTACAGGGTGATCCAAATTTAAGTACGGAGACAATTTTCCCACATTGTTTTTTATGTGAAACACCCTACGTATTTTTCTAGAAGTTGGTTTTAATTTGATTAGTAAATCCACTGATATTGAAATAAATAATATAACAAATACTTAATTAAAAATCATACATAAAATTATCTCTCATGGTATATTAAATACTTTCAAAAAACTATCTACATCAGCGAACCCAAATCAAATTATGGTTTCGGATTTAATTGCTTGAGATTTAGAAATATTGTACCTCAAAAATTGACATGCTACGCATTTTGGGAGGCTACAGAGCCCAAACCAGCAAATATTAACTACGATAAGAAGATTCACTCTCCACGGCGGCACGTCAACGGTATGTCTCCTTCCCCGCGCGAAAACTAGCATGATACTGGCATGTGACCTTTGGACCCGGCGCACACTGGTCGAATTTCTAGGAAAGCTGGCCATAATAAGGTTTACCAGAAATAAGACATAAAAGTTATTAAGTATTACACGTTTAATATATCGTGTTTTAGACAAATAATTGTTGAATTTTTTGCTCATCATCTGTATTTATATATAGGGAGTATCAATTATCACTAACGATAAAAATCATGTATAAAAATCATTTGTATGTTCTTAAATCGTTTTAAAAAAGGATTTTGAAAATTAAGGGCTCCTTCGTTGTAAAAAAAAGGTTTTAAATTTTTAATTCGATGATCCAAATTTTGTTTTTGCAACTGTTAATTCAGGAGTCTCACGAGCAAAATGAATGTTAAGCGGACGACAGAAACGCGTTGATGAGGGCCTGCAATTTTGCCATACATGTATTTCAGAGTTATCGCTATTTTTAAAAATTGATCTAATAGGGACGCAACTAGTAAAAAATATAGAAGCATCAGTGCAGCTGTTGTTCAAAAACACTGAATATCCGAAGGTAATATCAAAGCCATATTTACAAATTAAAACTAAACATCAGTCTTGCATCAGCAATAATGATTCTACCGAAATTTCACCTTCAGTTTCACTTACTACAATATCATGGGATTAGGGGTGGGCGACAATAATCGATTATTCGATTCACTTTTAAGAAATTACCGATTAATCGACTTATCGATTAATATTTCAGAAAATATCGATAATTGATTATTTCGATTAATCGATTATTCAGTTATTTGCTAAAATATTAAGAGTATAATCGATTATTCAATTTCTTGCCCACCCGTACCGATGACTTTACAACAGATATAGCTTTTAAAATTCCAATTTAATAATGCGTTGCGTTAAGGGTAATTTAAACTTGAATTTAAATGACATTTGAAAATACTTTCAGTACAACATATGAAGCAAAAAAAAACAGAGAAACGTAAATGCTCAAACAAGGCAGCAGCAGGGAAAACTGCGCACGTTACAAATTTAGCCAATAAGGGATCCTCATTTCGACGCGTCATTTTCTGATAATCTGGCTACAGTTGTTGCACAATTAGGTATAACACCAACACATAACCTCAACGGAGTGTTAGCACGTTAGCAGTATAGTACATCAGTCTTTATCTTTTTATTATGTATCTGGGCAAAACTATATGATAAGAAGGATCACTCTCCGCGGCGGCATGTCAACGGTGTGTCTCCTTCCCCGCGCGAATACTAACAGAATATCGGCAGGCCATGATACATTGATACAAATAAAACAATCATGTTGGCAGGCGATACTGGTGTCAAAAAAGTAACTACTCGTTACTTTATATTCGTTACTATCCAATACCCGAAATACCGAATACCGAACCGAGAACACTATCGTTACTTCGATACTTTGAATACGGTGATTACATTACACGGTTGTCGATAGTCGGCACTTACCGGACTCACCGCTAAGGTCGGAGTCGGATGGTCGCAGCATATTTTATCCATATATTTAATACTCTTAAATATATGATTTTATCGTATTTGGTCTCGTTACTTTGAAATATTTGCAGGTTCTAATGAATTTTGGTATGAAAGGTAAGTCGACCAGCGACCTTATCGAATTTTTGAGCTAAGGTGACATTATAGACCATATAGGCATAAAATGTACTGCTTAATTTCAGAGAGGAGAAGTCATCTGAAGGGAAAGAATGTTCAAAATATATTATTTTTACATTGTAATTATGGCCTCTGAGTACCTGAATTTTTTGATATTTTTTTTATATTCTAGATAGGTTGTGTTTGTTTAGTTTTCTAGTACTTTAGGATTATTATGAGAATTATTCATAAGTAAATACACAGATTATAAAGTGTTTATATTATTTAATATGTAATAATGAACATTTTTGCTGTTTGCGTTACATACATGTTTTGTTTCCTCGCACCACGTATCTCTGTTATTTCATAATAATGAAAACAGTTGTTGATGATCCAAATAGCCAAATATATGAAGCAAGTGCCTTAACTTTATACACGTTCGTAATTAAACAGTATTTCACAAGAGCACTTAGAATTTTCTTATTAGACAAAAAAAATTATAATGATTGATAAAGATGAAGGTATTGCAGTAAACATTATGATAAGCGATAGTAACCATAGATAAATATTAAGGGGGTAAGTAACGAATCATACAATACCCAAAATATACCTAATAATCGAAGTAATAAAAGTAACGAAGTAACGAATATTTGAAATGATTACTTTATATCAAAGTAACGAAAAGTAACCAGTAGTCAAAAGTAACGAAAGTCGACACCACTAGCAGGCGACCTTTTTATAGTCGAGTCAATATTCGATATAAGATAATATCGCTATTTTTTAGTTGTATTGTATTACAAAATAGAAATGAAATATACAGTAAAATTGTGCGAAACCTTTAACCAATTTTAAAATCACCCAAAACGCCAAAATTTAATTAAATATTAAAAGATGGGGCAAATTCGAGCAACATTTTCTTCTTGATGTCTTTTGTCAGAATATTAGTATTCGGAAATATGGTGAAATCGTTAACACAAAGTCAAAATCTTTTAAATATTAGTTATTACATACCTTGAGTATTGTTATCAATATTAACTAATTAAAAACGTTAACTGATTTTTGAAACATCCAGTTGAATACAAACTTTATCAAACTATTTATTTGGTGATAATAATAAAAAAAAACCGTAACGTAAGTTTTACAGGGCGCTGCAAACAATTCAGAAGATATCAATTGTGTTTTTCCAATGCCAACTAGAGTATTAGAGTGCTATAAATAATTTCGTTATAAATTTGATTAAATATACCGCAAACGAAAATATCGTTTATGGCCAGCTTTTATTTAAATTCAACGTGTGAGCGGTGGAGTTTGCTTATCGTTACCAGGCAACGAAGAAAATCAACGACAATTCCTTTGTAGCGCTTTCTGGCCATTAAGTGGGCCTTCTTGTCGTAGTTAATATTCGCTGCCCAAACTATCTGACACGCAAACGGTTTGAACTGTCCTATCACGTCAACTTCCAGTTTAGCCGGATGTAACCTATAAACGGAAATGTTATTACTTTCGGCCACACTAGGTAGATTAGTTTGTTCTAACTGTAGATTGTACAGATTCTTAAAACACAGAATGTCAATTTCATAAATCATTTATAAAACCTACAAAAGAAACTTTATTCTACCGTTTATTTTGGGCAACCCTGTATAATAATTACAAATATTATCAAAATCCTATCAACTACCTTTTTCTCTTTTTTATGGCAATGGCACACCACACATAATAAAGAGAGACCCTATGTTTTGTCTGTCAGTTTTTGAATAGCTGTAGGTTGTAATTGGGAAACAGATGTTCTGGCGCTCCATAAGGAGCTTGTCAATGTCATCCACAGTGACGTACTGCGCCAGATTAAGAAGTCCTTGTAACGCAATGTTCTAGGTGTTTCCAGTTGTACGACGAACGGGTGCGCTCTAGCCGTCTCTCGTGATCCTCTGTCAGACGAGACGTTATTGCGGGGAATGAAGCGGGCCAAATCCCGGGAACTTGCTGTGAAAATATCTGTAAAAACGGAAGCTCTCAGTCCCATGTCTGCGGTGTTCTAGACTATCCAGATTTCCGCTGAACTCCGGATTGCCGACGAGACGCACTGCTTTCTACTGAATGGAATCCAGCAGCTTTAGGGCGCGCTTAAGTGCGACATCCCAGATGTGTGAGCAATATTCTGAGTATGGTCTTATTTGCGCTTTGTAGAGCAAGAGCAGCTGCTGCGGTGTATACAGTCTTTTGTTGCGAAATAGCGCAACAACCATTCTCCGAGGCTGATTTTGCGACATTAGCAACGTGGTCATATCAGGACATGTTGCTGTTGACCTAGACACCCAGTAGTCCGATTTGCGAGGATGAATGGATGGTCGTTCCTTCTTAATTATGTCAGCGCCCGCCGTATTGGCTTTCTTGGAAAACGTGGCTGCTTGGGTTCTTGCTGCATAGAACTAGACCAAATTCCTGTCGCTCCAAGTTCGAACTTTCTCCAGATAACGTGTGAAGTGATCATTGGTGGTTAGAAGTCCGATAAATATTATTAAAGGGGTTTATTTTCCTTCTAAAAAGATATGTATATAATTAATTAATTAATATCCCTTCAAAATTTGTAGTCTAACTTGATATTTACTTAAATGATACGCGTTTTCGCAACAGAAATATAATCATTGATACCTGCTTTCCTTCTAACCTCACTTTTCCTTTTTTATTAAGGCTAGGTTTGGAATGACTTTAAATTTTGTTCCGTGGGGTCAAATTGATCACTATATTGGGGTGAAATTGATCACCGTGCGTGGATGAAAATGATCACAGTAATTGTGTATAATTGGTCATGATTTTGAAAGTATTAGGTTTACAGTCGATACAAAAGTACCAATGTTAAAAATTTAAATCTGAAAAAGCAATATTTGCTGATAGCTGCGTATTATAATTGAGACTTTTTATTTCAGATATACAAAATGCCGAGGGTTTACGACAGAAAGTTGGGAGCGCAAAGGTATAAAGATTACACCGACGAATCTATTAAGGTTGCCCTAAAGAAAATCATCGACGAAGGTTGGAGTATAAGAAAAGCTGCAAAAATATATAAGATTCCATACGGCACCTTGAATAACAAATATAATGGACGTCACATTAAAAGCAATGGCCGTCAATCTATTTTTAGTCTAAATGAAGAAAAAGCAATTATTGAGTATGCAGCTGCGTGCGGCCAATGGGGATTTCCTCTAAGTTTGAGAGATCTAAGACATATGGCAAAAAATCTATTAGATACACAGGGCCGTATAATTGAAAAATTTGAAAACAATTTTCCCGGAATTGATTGGGTATATTCGCTCCTAAAACGACATAATAATGACATCACACAAAAACTTGCTGCCAATATCAAAAAAGCACGTGCTGACGTGTCTCGAGAAATCTTAATGGAATATTGTAATAACTTACGCACAACATTAGATGGAATTCCTGCCTGTAACATTTACAACTATGACGAGACTAATTTGATGATCCGGGACGACAAAAACTTATATATCATCGTGGTGTAAAATATCCTGAGAGAGTCTGTAACTTTCCGAAATCAGCTACTTCAATAATGATGTGCGGATCGGCATCTGGAATTTTATTACCTCCATCATTACTTATCGGGCTCAGAAAATGTGGACTCAGTGGACTGAGAATGGCCCAAAACTTGATCCTTGCTGTGTTGATAGATGCTGTGCAGCTGGTGCTCGATATAATCGTACAAGTCATGGATGGATGGATGCCGAAACATTCATCGACTGGTTTCGATCAACGTTTCTGCCACACGCGAAAAGGCAACAAGGGCGAAAAATACTTATACGAGAAAACCTAGCGTCACATTTTAATGACGATGTGATAACGCTATGTGAAGAAAATAATACTGGTTTTGTATGCTTACCTAAAAATGCCGCCCACCTGTGCCAACCTTTGGACGTTGGATTTTTTAGACCATTTAAGATGGCCTGGAGAGAAGTTCCCCTAGAGTGAAAAAAAAAACACATCCGACACTCTCTTCTATCGATAAAAAGGATTTTCCGCAATTACTACAATCAACCCTAACTCAAATGGATAACAAAATATTGAAAGAAAATAAGCAAAATGCTATTAAAAGAAACCTTATTTCTTCCTTCGAAGCGACTGGCATTGCTCCATTTAATCAAAATCTCGTTTTAGGAAAACTGCCAACAGAATACGTCAATGAAGGTCAAGTGGAAAATATACTTGTAAACTATCTAAAGGCACAAAGGTTTACAAACATACCATCCAGACGCAACCAAAAGCGAACTAATCCAGTTGTTGAACCTGGGAAAAGTGTAAGTGCCAAACGATCCGAATCAAGCAGTTCTGATTCCGATATAGATAATCCTATAGATGACAATTCGGATGACGACAGTGATTCCGAAGACCTGTAACGTAACGTAAACGACGAGTTTACCGTCGATTTTGATGGCATTATTTCAATTCTACCCGAACTTATACTGTGGAGAATACTGCAGGCTTTGTAAAACATGTGTTTAACCATGTTGTAGACGTGAAAGAACTATAACTTTGTTTTTTTTTATTGTTTCACAATTAGTTTTATTTTTTTTCACTGCGTTACCAACTAGCTTCTAGTTTTTTGTTCTTTGATGAGTGTAATAACTTTGTTTATTGTTTTAAAATACGTTTTCGTAATTTTTTTTGGTCTACGTTACCTATGACGTTACCTAGTTTTTGTAGTCTTTTGTTATTTGTATGTAATAAATATTTGAAAAAGGAAATCTAATATTTTTTTAATGGATCTACCCATAAATCAAATGATGATCAATGATTGTGAACAATTTCACCACAAGAGTTCAAATTCGTCATAAAATTTTAACGCATCGATAAAATTTGACCGGGGTCACTCTATTACCTTCCTATTTACATTAGTGCTAAAACTATTATTGTGATCAAAGTCACCCCAAATCAAGTATGAAATTGATCATGGAGTTTTTTGATTTTTTGATAGCTTAGAAGTTTTTTGGGGGCTTTGGGAGTAGGCAGATTAAATCATATAGTTGACACATGTTACCAAGCATTTAAAACTAATTAAAAAGTGATGTTTTTAAAAGTTATCCAAAGATATTTTGAAAAAATTATCAATTTAACCCTATTTAAACATTAGGTACTATTTTTGAAATATTGACAGTAACAGATAAGTATAGGACATTATTTATGAAATATATCTAGAATTCTCCCCAAAATCCAAGTATGCAATAATATATAGGGTGTTCCATTTAAAAAAATATAACTTTGTTTAATCCCGCATTTATGGGGCACCCTGTATACAACAGTGGTATTCCATAAAAAAACTTCACTTCATCCCCTTTTGTATTTTAAGGTTTTTTTCTAAAATGTCAGTTGAGAAAGTTAAAGGGGGGGATCCATTTATAGTGAAACACCCGGTACGTATTGTACTCGCGAAAACCGTCTGCCAATAAGCTTATGACGGATTTGGCAAACTTAGTTTGTGATCATGTAATTGGCAGAATGTAAAAATATATTTCAAGATACCATTTTTCTGCAAACTAAAATTAATGTTCCAACATGCATTACCGCGGTGCGAGAAATTTTTAATGCATATTTCGATAGCTTACGGCTGTATGTCCCCTATCAAAGGCAGATTGTAAAAAATGGGTCACGAGCTGCCGGTCTAACAGTTCAGTGGAGTGACAGATATTGAGAAAAGTTAAAAAGAATAGTCTCTGAGGATATACTAAAAATAAAGGAATGATGTGACTCGAATTATTTGTGCTTTAACATTCAGAAAACTAAAGTTTTTCGATTTAGATATTCTATTACTGACATAGATTTGGAAGACAAATTAATTAGAGAGATCATGAGGCAACAGTTTTGGGCTTACGGATGTTGACGATAAGTTAAAGTTGACAAACATATTTTAAATTTTAATAAAACATTGTCTTCTGGTTCTTCTGCTGTGAGACAAACTTTGAATGCCTTAGGCTCCAAAAGGGCAATGATACATACTCTGTTAATCTGTGTCTAAGATATGGAATTGCATTTTGGCGTTATTGTAGCAAACATTTGTTCAATTCCATTTTTATATTACAAAAGAGGGCAACTAGAAGTACTTGCGGAGCAGGTCTGAGAGATCACTGCAGATCGCTATTCTTACTTTAACATGCTTGTTTATTGTGGGAATTGTTTGTATAATTTTTTAAAAAATCAGAAATCGTGACAATATTCCACTGCTAATACCCAGGCAAAGAGTATAGAATGTAAAGAGACGACAGCCGGCGAATTTCCTTTGATCTTTCGTCAGCCGTTTCAATGACCTCGTCCCTTTAACTCGGAGATATCGCGACGTTGCCGGATGTAACTTTTATCAAGGCGGGCGATGTTGACGTCAAGTCAAACAAGATGGCGAATAATCGATTTCATCACAGTGGGTCGAAATAACGAAAATGAGGACAAAATTTACTAAATATCAAATTCTCTGAATTTGTTTAAACTTTTGCATTTTCTTAAAATCTCAGACCTCAACTTATTTTAATTAAAAAATGTGCCAAAATCCAGTTTTTTAATGGTTCCGGCGAATTTTTATTAAAATTCGTCTAAAAGCTTTAATTAATCAAATAAGAATTTCATTCAGTTTAAATTAAAAAGGTGTAATCAATATTTTTCGATTATCTGAAAGGAAAGTTTCATTCAAAACATAGAGGGGATAATCTCTTAGTATTTAGATAAACCAACGAAAAAGTAAATTCTATTCGAATCTCTCTTTAAAGCTTCATATTCACTTCCGCAAATTTCGCCTTTTTTGACAGTTGTTGATTTCTCGTGCCAATGTAAGTTTTGGTTTATACTCATTGACGCGAAATTTCCTCTGCGAATATTTGCTAAAAAGTTCAAATAACTTTTCATTAACTTTTTTGCGAATTTATGCTTTTAGTGGAATAGGTTTTATAGGTTAGGTCCAAGTACCGGATGATGTAAGCAGGTTAGTAATATATTTTTAAGTCTAGAATGGGCTCAATTAATCTCAATTCTGCAACTAAATTGCGAAAATCGCATTTTAAAAATATATTTCTAACCGAAAGTTTTCTTTTCTGGTGTCATTTAGCTGGTATTTTGTAGTTTTAGGATAATTACCGAAAGGACGCAAACGCAACATAAAATAATAATATCTCCACCGAAAAAAAATATAATTAATTTTATTACCCAATGGTCAAAGTATCTATTCTACAATTTAACTAATGAACCCAATGCCTGAAAAGAATAAACAAATAAATGTAGCAAAGCAGTCAAAAAATTTGAGGTTAATTCACAATTATGGTAGAATTCGTAAAAAAAATAAATTTTTTTGCCGCGAATAATTTTAAAGCTGAAAATTACAGTTTATGTCAAAAAGGCGAAATTCGCGAAAGTGACTATGAAGCTTAATTAGAGTAGAATTTTCTGAATATTTGGTAATAAAATTAAAGCAATTAATGTTTTATCAGAAAACCGAGGATTTTTTGAGAAAAGTCATGGAAAATGCATGTATTGTAGGTATGCAAAATTTTACCGAGTGATTGTTAAAAGATTATATTAAATGAATTGTGTGTTATATATCATAATTAAAGTTTACACAACTAATTTCAATTACACAATATGAATTAAAAAAACCAAACTCCTTAATAAATCTAAACTTGACTTTTACGAGACATATTTAACCCACTGTGGTGGCTGATCGTCCTTGCTTGACGATTGTGTCCGATATAATCCGATAACATACGAGGCGCCCTTTAAGTCGGAGTTCTCATCTATCCCTCTCTAATTTGATTGCTCTGTCTTACTGTCCTCTCTTTACATTATATATTCTTTGACCCAATCATACTTTTATCAAACACTCTGCCATTGATGGCAGTTTAAAAATACATATAAACTCCCTGAATTTTGAAGACTATAAATAATTACGAATAATTACGTAAATCAGTGAAAGACTTATTTGTCACTAGAGCTTATTATGATATTCAAGAATATTTCATTGAAGCACTCTAGTGGGAATATAGAGTAGCTGCGTTGACTGCTCAGCCAACGGTAGCTGGAAGTTCTGCTTTGGAGTTTATCTTTTATTACTCTGACTTCTTTTGACTGCATATGTATTAACAGCTTTTGATTATCATTGTTTGTTTGTGAAAAATCCTATTTTGTTTTTTTGTTTATTTTTCTCATTTTGCCTTCTATGTTGTTCAGTGCTGTTAAGTAAATAATTACTTAAGCTATATCTAATAGTTTAGATTTAGTCTGCTTTGTCCATAAAAATATTTGTATTTTTCTTTGACAATAAAGCCTATTGATCTGAAAAGTTAAATTGAATTAAACCTACAATATATTATGAGGAGATATAAACACATGAAAATCGCATGGAACCTTTATAATAAATTATTATTATCTGGGCCATAAGTCACACTTTCTTATGGGAAAATAATAGGTGCGTATTTTTGCTTCATACGTTTTAAGATTTTTGCCAACATACTTGTGGCTGACTTAATCAAAATTGTGTCTTTGGCAGGAACTATAAAAGAAAGTCTTTGAAAAAATTATACACAGAGGAAATGCTGCAAATGGCCAGATCTCAAATTTTAATAGCCGATAATTAATCAATTCTGATAGCTGCTACTAATCTAGGCATAATACTTTGCGCAAAAGGTTGAAGTCTAGAGGCGGGACATGGTGCAAGTATACGTCAGTATTTAAAGATGAAATTAAATTGATGCTGACTCAGCACTGTAAAGAATTGGACAATAGGTCTTAAGGTCTAACATTTAAAACTTTGAGGAGCATTGCTTACCAGTATGTCATCGTAAATAATGTTGAACATTCATTTAATCCGACTACAAATTTAGCTGGTGGGGACTGGACAGACAGATTTATAAAAAAATATAATCTCTTTTTTAATAACACCAAATCCAACTAGTTAGGGAAATAGCACTGTACTGTATGGTGGTAATAAATCTGAAATACTGTCCGGCGCGGCACTCCGCTTAAAGAAAAACCTGAGGTAGAACGTGCAGAAAAACTTGGAAAAGAAAATGTGCAAGTCAAGAAAGGTAGAAAGAGATAAATCAGCTGCAACAAGAGAAAGAACGATTGCAAAAAGCCAAAACTATCTTCTTCTATAACTGATTCATATCCTACGTGCTTCGAAAAATATAGTGATACGCCCACTGCAGACTGGATTCTGTGCAAACAGTGCAACATGTGGCACGAAATGTGCACTGCATACGAAAATATTGGAATATTTATATGTGATCTTTGTGAATAGAAATACGTACACAATATTTCTGCTTCACATGTTCGTGACTTTTGCTCGAGGCAAAATTCCCATTTTGGTTTTTTTGTAAGATTAGAAATTTATTTTGTTTTTGTTTGTACTTTCAGAACCAAATATATCCATACATAAATGATTGTATTAATATACTAGAGAGGCAAGTGTTTTTTTTTTGGCGAAAAGTGGAGTGTGTTCTATATGCGTGATAAATTCGCGAAGAGATTCACGTAAGGTTTCACATGAATTCGGTGTTTTGACTCGTCAATTTTCTTCTCAAAGTGATTTACTATATGAATTAATTAACGAATAAATTGCCTATGTAAAATGAACCTATCAGAGACGCAAATGTAATTGTTTAAGTGGCAGACTGACTTTCGACATGTACGTGCGCACTGACAGATGTCAGATACCAAGCCATAATAATCTACTGAATAAGCAATTGCAAACCTTAGAATGGGAAAGAGATGGCAATAGCAAATAACATTACAATAAATCCTGGGTGGCGGGTGGCAGATGCAATGTCATAAAAAATTAGCAGCTCATTCTGGTAAACAAATGAGATATATACAGGGTGTCCCAGAATATGTGGGCAATCTCCCGGACTCATATACATGAAGTGAAAATAACATTATAAGTTCATATAAATTTTTCTCCTACAAGCCCCCCACTGGAAATCGGTTTTTCCCGAATAACTTTTAAACTACTTGGCATAATTTAATAATTTTTTAATATGGTAGATACTAGATAAGTGTCCTTAAAATGGACCCTTTGTAATACATCTAGCTTATTTAGTTCGCCAGGGACGGACTAGCGTTAAGAAAATAGCGCTAATTTTTTTTGCACCCTGTATGATAAAGGCAAAACAATAATATTTTTAGAGAGTTTAAAACTTAAACTTAAATAAAGGTATTCTTGAGATCGATGTCGATAAATTGAACTGTTTTCGAAAAAAAAAATATTTTTGTTTAATATGGTTTTTATTAAATAATTTTTATGTCGGTTCAACATGACCTTCTTCTAATCTTATGCATTCCCTAGCTCTAAGAATTGAAGATTGTTTGACCCTTCACAATGCACCAAAGTTTAAGCTCTCCAAAAATATTATTGTTGTGTCTTTATTATACAGGGTACTAAAAAATTTGCGTTATTGTGTTAAAGCTAGTCCGTCCCTGACGAATTAAATATGCCAAATGGGTTTCAAATGGTCCATTTTAAGGAGACTTGTCTAGTATCCGCCATATTTAAAAATTATTAAGTGGTTTAAAAGTTATTCAGGAAAAAACCGATTTCCAGCGGCGTCATTTAGTAGGAAATTATTTTTCATTGTCGCGAAATAAGGACTAATGTTGGGGCATTGTGGAGGGTCAAACAATCTTCAATTCTTAGAGCTAGGGAATGCATAAGATTAGAAGGAGGGCATGATGAACCGACATACAAAATTATTTAATAAAAACCATATAAACAAAAATATTTTTTATTCGAAAACAGTCCATTTTATCGACATTGATAAAGAGTACCTTTTTTTAAGTTTCAGATTTAAGCTCTCTAAAAATATTATTGTTGTTGGGGCATTGTGGAGAGTCAAACAATTTTTAATTCTTAGAGCTAGGTAATGCCTAAAATTAGAAGTAGGTCATGTTGACATTGATAAAGCATCCATTTTTTAAGTTTCAGGTTTAAGCTCGCTAAAAATATTATTGTTGTTGGGGCATTGTGGAGGGTCAAACAATATTTAATTCTTAGAGCTAGGGAATGCATAAGATTAGATGGAGGTCACGTTGAACCGACATACAAAATTATTTGAGAAAAACCATATTAAACAAAAACATTTTTTATTCGAAAACAGTTCAATTTGTCGACATCGATAAAGAGTACCTTTTTTTAAGTTTCAGGTTTAAGCTCTCTAAAAATATTATTGTGCCTTTATCATACAGGCTGCAAAAAAAATTAGCGCTATTGTCTTAACGCTAATCCGTCCCTGGCGAACTAAATAAGATAAATGTATTACAAAGGGTCCATTTTAAGGACACTTATCTAGTATCTACGATATTAAAAAATTATTAAATTATGCCAAGTAGTTTAAAAGTTATTCAGGAAAAACCGATTTTCAGTGGCGTTATTTAGGGGCCCATATCTCCGTAGGGGGGGCTTGTAGGAAAAAAATTATATGAACTTATAATGTTATTTTCACTGCGTCTATATGAATCCGGGAGATTGCCCACATATTCTGGGACACCCTGTATATACAGAGTGTTTCAGAATTGAATGCTAATCCTTAAGGGTGATAATCTTTGAGTGATTTTAAGAAGGTCCACAATCGCTTTATTTTTGAGATACAGGGTGTTGAAAATAAAAAAAAATCTGTTTTATCCCAATATTTCTCAAACCTCTGTAGATATTTCTTTACATTTTGTTAGGTATTAAATAAGTATAAAAATAATTTTTTTAAGCAAAAATATTTTTCCAACTTCAGTGACGCACCCACTAACATGCCCTCTTATATTTTAAACGAAAAAGTGAAACGCCACTGCTTTTTTTCAAAATAAGACTTATTTTCATAAGCTGTTATTATTTCTTAATAAGAATGTCCTCTTGCCTTTTTTCTGTCCGACGATCAGTTTTCGATTAAAAAAATAAAATGCATTTATCTGCACGGTTCTAATTCCTAAGTTTTCAATATTGTTACGAAATATAAATCAATCTATTCCCAACCCACAGGATATGAAAATAAAAGAAAAAATTAAATTTTTATATGTCATTAAGGACTCTGGTCCATATCATGTTTTTATTGAAAATAATTCCGCAACCTTTAAAGGTAAGTTAAATGCCATTAAAGTTAACGATATTATATATTCCACGCACCCCGAATTAGATAAAAAAATAAAAGAAATTGATTCAGTTGGCCGAAACAGGACTAGGTTAATTTCTCCGCAAATAAATTGGTAAGTTCACATAACTTAGTTAATTACAATCTAGAATCATATATTCCAAAATTTTTAGTGGTTAGACAGGGTGTAATTATAGATATAGAAATAGATATGCAAGAGGATATTCTAAAGAACAAAATAAAAATGTTCGATCATCATTGCGCATTCGAAATAATGTCAGTAAATAGAATTAAAAAAAATATTATAAATAGAGAGACAAACCAAAAAGAACTTATTAGCACTAAATCAGTAATCGTTACATTTAGGTCTCAAAACCTTCCAAAATACGTAGCATGTTAGGTCAAAAGTTTCGCCATATATTCAAAAAGTAGTATTATGCTGCTTTAACTGTTTTAGATACGGTCACTCCAGTAAACAATGCAAAAGTAAAGTTCGGTGTTTAAGATGTAAGGGGGATCATAAAATTGAGAATGTCAGTTTGAAAAGGAGGTGCAGTGTTTTTACTGCGAAAAAAACCATTTTACAAACGAAATTTAAAAATGTGTAGAATTTACAAGACATAAAACAAATTAAAAAAAACAATGGCAGAACAAAATATGTCTTACAAAGACGCGGAAAAAAGTTTTCCAAAACAAACCTACGCCTCAGTGCTCTCTCAGAGTAATAATAAAACAGATATTGATTTAAGTGTTCTAGATAATATTATATACAAAGACGTTCGACGGGAAAATCATTTGGGGAACCAAAATAACTCAACACATTATACATCACAAAGAACACCTCCTAAAAGGATAAGTATAACATCTCCCAATTCTAGTTTGGATGAGCGTAGGGAAATAATATCCCAATTTAACTTTTCTCAAGGTACTGGATCTATTTTGAATGATCCGGTATATCAAAGTGGTATAGCACGCAACCACACTAGTCAAAATAATTCCCGTTTCCCCGTAAACGAAAATATTGTTACTAGTAACAATATAAATAATATGGTAGACCTGGTTATTTCGGTATTAGATATACTAAAAAAAACAATTATTTCACATAAGCAAAGTTGATCTAACTAATTTAATAAATAATAAACTTAAAGACAATTACAAATAAAATAAAATAACCAACACACTCATAATTTCAAACATCAAATAAATACGTTTAAAAAAACGGGCAAACTTAATTTATTTACATCGTTTAACATAGGTTGTTTATTTAATTTATGTTGGTACAATGGATGGAATAAATATTTGTCAATGGAATTGTCGATCGGCAATAGCCAATAAGCAAAATTTAGAATATCTTTTAGCCCAGAATAATATTCATATCGCACTTCTCTTGGAGACTTAGTTTAGGCCAGGTAAGTTCGTATCCTTCCCTAAATATAACATCCTGCGCAAAGACCGACAGGATGGAAAGGGAGGAGTAGCACTCTTGATTCGTCCAGACATAAGGTTTACTGAGATAAGAGCTCCGATATTTGATAGTATTTTCTCTGCAGCAATAAAGATAAAAATAAATAACAACACAACATCAACCACTCGTTTCTGTTTATATAAGACCTCAAACAAAAATTAGTCTACAAACATGGTCATTGTTTTTTTCATTGTTTAAAAAACCATTTCTTATTGGAGGAGACTTTAATGCTCATCATCTGGCATGGGGATGTTCGGACAGCGATGTTTATGGAAAAACACTGCTGGAAGCAATAGACCAAAATAACTTAATTTTTTTAAATGATGGTAATTTCACGGGGGTAAACCCCGCGGGAGATCCAAATTCAGCAATAGATTTAACCTTAACATCTCCATGCTTCCAACCTTTAACCGATTGGTTCACAATGAATGACACATATGGGTCAGACTATTTACCAATAAAAATATTATGTAGGATCACACCAAAATTTACACCAACAAAACAACAAAAAAAAAATGCAAATTGGGACTTATTTTATTTAGAATGTGTTAATAAATTTGAATTTATAAAAACGTTAGTATACGAAGATTTCTTAAAAACACTAAATGTTGCCTTAGAAAAGTCCATTTCAACATTTAAAGAAAATATAAATCAAAAATCTTGTGGTAAATTGTGGTGGAATAAAAATTTTAATGAAGTGGTTGCTAACAGAAAAGAATTATTTTGTATATACAAGCAGAATCCTGACCTTACTAACCTAATAAATTACAAAAAGCAGATGCTTTGGCAAAAAAAGTCATTAAGGAAGAAAAACGAAAAAAATTGGAGAAATTATTATGCATCTCTAAACAAAAACACGTCAATTAAGAAGTATGGAAAAAAGTAAACAATTTAAATATCGTAAACAAGAAAACAGAGTTCCCATAAATATAGAGAATCCATGGGTAGAAGATTACCATAAACAGCTTGCACCATCTTTTGGAGCAAATATATATCCATTTATGACCGAAGAATCAGAGAAGAAAGACCACTATTTAAACCGCCCTATCAGCATTGAAGAGTTAGACAAAGCACTAAAAAACAACAACAACACTGCTCCAGGAATGGATAATATTCAATATTAAATTTTAGCTAAACTACCAAACTCCGCAAAACATGTGATGTTGAATATATTTAACAGTATACTTTCTGGAGATCATCCGATCCCATCTGACTGGAGAGAATGCATCATAATTCCAATTCTAAAACCAGGAAAGTCCCAAAATGAATCAAAATCATGTCAGGCTTGCAGATTCCATACAAGAATACAGTTAAATATTTGAGAGTGTTTCTCGACGAAAAATTACTTTGGAAAGACCCATACATTATCTTATAAAACGAGCGGAAAATGGTATAAATATATTAAAAGTATTTAGCAATAAAAAGTGGGGCGCTGACCCAAGCACTGCTATGATGTTTTACAAAGCATATGTTCGATCCATCCTGGATTACGCAAGTCAGTTTTATGGAACAGCAGCGGAAACGCACCTTAATAAGATTGAAGTGGTCAAAAATAAATGCCTGAGACATTGTGTAGAGTTTTTAAAAAGCACCCCTATAGTAGTTATGGACGCTGAGATAGCGGAACCTCCACTCTCACTAAGAAGAAACTTCCTTAGTGATAAGCTTCTTTTAAAACTTATACACAAGAACAGTGACATATTAGGTAAAATCCATTCCTTATTTATTTCTAATTACACACACCCTTATTGGAAAAATAAAAAATGTCCTTTACTGGTCACAAGTTATTCTTGGATAACCCATAAAAAAGAAAACATTTATTCATCAACGATATCTCCGTATTTTCAACTTCATGAAGAATTTTTTGATGAGATCCCTAAAATAATAATTAAGTCATATGATAATACAAACCCACTTGTCACTAAAAGTCTTATTTTAAAAGGCATGTCCACAGAGTTTGTAAATTCAGAACATATCTTTACTGATGGTTCGGTACTAAATGGCAAAACCGGATGCGCCTTTTACCATAAAGGTAAAAATATATTTAGACGGTTTCGACTACTAGATTATTCCTCTATATTTTCAGCAGAATTATGGGCTATCTGGGAATCACTTTTATGTTGTATATATAGAATGCCAAGAAAACAACAAATTTGTTATATTTACCGATAGCAAAAGCTCGTTGCAAGCTTTATTGAAATGTAAAAACGAAGCACCTGAGAATTATATAATCAAAAAAATAATTAATATTTGCAAGATATTAAAGATTCAAAATAAAAGTATTATTTTAATTTGGATTGAAGCACATATAGGAATTTCGGACAATGAATTTGTGGACCGCAAGGCGAAGGCTGCCACAAATATCATCAGATTCACTGCAGATTTTCTTATACCTTACATTGATATTGTCAGACTCTCTAAAAATGTATGATAATTGGCAGGAGCTCTTTATTCAATCAAACAAGGGATACACCTATAAAACAATGTGTAATAAAGTAAATAACAAGCCCTGGTTTGATAAAGAATCAAACCGAAGTTTTATAAGAACAATTTCACGTATTCGCAGTGGCCATGCATTATATCCTAAATATAAAAAAAAGATTGGCATTCAATTGGGCGAAAATTGCGAATGCGGAGAAGTAGGTGATTTAGAACATGTTATATTGGGTTGCCCTAGGCTCAGCGTTTTTGGGGAGTCATTGTTTGACGACCTAAAAGATGTTGTGATCTTCCCATTTAATTTAGTCAGTTTAATTGGATGAAATAACATATATGTATACAGGATACTATACATATATTAATTGACATAAATTTTAATTCTGAACAATGTATCTTAATAACATTTTGCTCTAACTTCAAATTTAAAGGTACTTCATTAGTGGCGATTTTTCCCAATTTCGATATAACTGACCCCGTATAACACCGATTTGAGTAAAATTTGGTGAGTGGTCGTTTCAGACCATGCAGACCATAATTCCAAAATATTGATTTTAAAGTCAAACATTTTTGGTTCATCATATACTTACGACACTTTACATGAAAAAGTTTATTGCCGCGTGGCTAGATATGAATAATATACAGGAAGAAGCATGTCCATAAAAATAATTTATCTCATAACTAAAATTTGAAATAAAGAAATATTGCGATTGCATAAAACTTCTATATAGTTCTCGAGAATTTTCATGATCAATTTCTGCAGGAATTTTTAAGTGGGAATACACTTGCTAAAGCTAAATTGAAATATTTAAAAGTAGTTTTGTATTGGGGGATTTTAGTTACATCACTGGATTCGGATAATCGTATCAAACAGTTTAATTAATTATTGATTCAGCTCGTTATTGTTAATTTATTTTAGCGGTCAGACGGGTTCGTCATATATTAGATAAATTCGCTCCGTGTCTATTAGCGGCGACGCGTTCTAAACTTATTAGGCAATTATTAAGATGAAGGAAACACTAAATAAAATGTAAGAACCAACATTGAGGAGCGTACCACGGTTTTGTGGAAAGTGGGAGGAGAAATTCCTCTTTTCCTTTCTACAAAAAAGTATATGCTCGTATTATTTCAATATTTTTAATCTAATCTGAACGATTCTTTATCTACCGAATTCACGTTGAAATTGAAGAAAAATAGAACATGTTCTATTTACGTGAATAAATTCCCGAAGAACTTCACGTAAGATTTCGTTTGGTTGTTTTACATCAGTTGCCAATTTTCTTCATAACTCACGTGGTTAAAACTGGCAGATAAACTTGAGTGTTAAGTAAAGCTTAACTAAGTAATTAATTAAAGTAAAGGGTGTAAAATACTTATTTATACTATAAGGGATGTAAGTGACACTTACTAGTCGAGGACGATTTTGTGCCCGAGCGATAGCGAAGTCTGACAATATAGTTCGAGACTATTAAATATACTTACATCCCGTGGACTATATAAGATTTTTTTCTCCTCTCTGCAGAATTTATTCTTGGATTTCTATCAATTGAATTCGATACTTTTCGCATGAAATTATTAAGACAGCTCTGACCGGTTTCTATAGCGTCATAAACATTCGTATTTTATCAATAACGTCAAGCTAACAGTTTATTATTAAAAATTGGGAAAATTAAAATTTTTGACCTGTATAATTGCTAAATGGATATAAAAGAATCAGCAAATATCGCTTGTCTGTCGTTTCCGCCCAGAAAAATCGAGGAAGAGGTATGAGGCAACGTGTCAATACTCCAAGAAATGGTGCAAAATAATGACTGCTACTATAGTTTCAGACACCGTGCTTTTGGCGTACTTTCATGAAAAATCTGCTGTATTAAAGTCTCCATCAAGCTTATGGTGTGAATATTCCATGTTGAAGTCCACCCTTTTCATAGAGGAAAACATAGATATTTCCAAGTATCCTAAACTTCGAGCATTTTAAAGAGATGAAATGACGGGTATAAACCTAAAAAATCTAATGTTGGGGGGGGGGGGGGGGGGGATGTGAATAAGTTCCTGGTTTGAAGCCCCCTATTGATATTTATTTAATGATGAAGGTTGTAATGATAATGAGAATTGCTGGAGCGTGCCGTTCTAATGAACTCGGTGTAATGAAAATGGACAATGCTGATTTAAGGCATAAAGTTACATTTGTTACTTTTCCTGGTTCCAAAAATGGATAGAGTGAGTAAAAGTGACGATAAGAAGATTTGTTATTTCAAAATTGTTCAAAATAACATATACCATAT